>JAKKZJ010000025.1:14372226-14382319 GCA_033441845.1 Pangasius mekongensis | reverse complement strand
TGCAAGTGTTGAGGATGCAGAAGATAGGGATAGGTGGAGAGTGATGATTCGCTGTGGCGACCCCTGAAGGGAAAAAGTCGAAAGAAGAAGAAGATATTTGTGGGCCTGTAACATAATAATATTAACATAACATAGCTGATGCTAGAAAGACTGACACATGTTTCTATGGTGCTTTTGCAAAGCCTCAGCTACCTAAAGCCTTCTTCTTTCAAGTAAATAAAGATGAAGACGAGCACCCACACGCCGACACTTCAAGTCACGTCTCCAAACGGTGGCACAGTGGTTAAGGCTTTGGGCAACTAATCTAGAAGGTTGGGGAGTTGTTGGTGCGTGGGTGCTCGCCTTCTTCTTTATGTACTTGAGGGAAGACATTTCGCCTTCAGGTTCATCTCGATGTGTCATCACCTTTAAAAGTTTGTTTTACAGTCAGAAGCTGCATCATGGAATTGGACAAACATAGAAGTGCAGATTAGCCAATGAGATTGCAAGCCAAGTTGTACAATAGGTATTCATGGGCCATCAAAGCACTTGATGCTGAGTTTCTTTGACAGATACACTGTATAAAGCATTCTCAAGTCGCAAGAGGTCACCTCCTCAGACCCCACAAGCATTAATCTGTCCAAATTGCCAAATGACTCAATTTTAATTTAATTCACCGCTAAAAGTAAGTGAAAATAAACTGACTTCAGTCAAAAGTCAAAAGAACAACACGTCATGCTTTTTTTTTTTTTCAGTTTGTAGCTACATTTAATGTTGTGGAACATCCGTAAAGCAAATCGGTTCCTGTTATCACTTACGTTATAGCAGCAACAAATAGTCATTCTCTCTGTATTCTGATGTTTGATATGAATATGAACTGTTGCTTTGACCTGTATCTCTATGTCCGTATGCATTGTGCTGCTGCCACATGATTGGCTGATTGGATAACTGCATGAATAAGCAGGGCAAAAGGTGTTCCTAATAAAGTGTGTGTGTGTGTGTGTGTGTGTGGTTTTCAGGGGTTTTTTTTTAACCGTAGTGGGCTCAGGTATGCTAGATCGCGGTTTCAGCTAAACTGTCAGGACCCAGCAATAAATCGGAAAGTAGGAATTGGGAAGCTGCTGTTAGGAGAACTGCACTTCAACCGCAAGAATATGTTGAGGTGTCGGAGCTTGTGCAAAAAAAAAGAGCCCGCTTTTCAGTTCACCGTTAGAAAGGTGTCGAGTGCAGTGAAGGATGAATTTGACCACACGCTTTTGAATTTGTTCCACTGATTAAAGCAGGTAAACGTAAGCTTTAATTTTTTGACTCATAACATTGTGTCATCAATAGTTTTACGGACTGCTGCACAGTGGGTGTTTGTAGTACTTTGGAGGATTTCAGGTTTTATAGCTCTATCATTTTATTACTTATAAATTAAAATATTAGCACTATCTTGATTTATCTTATTTAGCCTGGAAAATATTGGGTAAACTGAATTAAAATGAATAAGGATACTATACTATACTATACTATACAACTTACAGAAGCTGTAGACTTCCTAAAAACAAAAAAAAGTACAAGTGCTAGTACAAGTAGGCCTGATAATAGTCTGGTAATAGTGTAACGTTGGTACTGCAAATTAAATAGATTTTGATTTTTGTGTAGATTTAATGGCTAGCCAGTCATTATTTTGGACTTTTTTTTTGTGGACTGTGGTTTTAAGAAAAGTAACATACATGTCACAGAAATAGCATAGCACTTAAAATTGGAAATTGTCATTGTGTTTTCCTTGCAGCTCAACTTTATTCTGTTTGTGAATATCGTGCGAGTTCTGGCCACCAAGATCCGAGAGACGAACGCAGGCAGATACGATACTCGCAAGCAGTACAGGTAAAAGTCACTAAAGTCACTAAAAGTACTTTTTTATTATTATTATTAAAGCAATAAACAGTACACAGTTGATGGAGTTTAATGTTAAAATTTTGTATTTTACATATAGAGATTTATTTTTTTATGATTTGTAGTGACCCTTACCCATAAAGACAAAGATGCCCCAAAACCATGCCAGCAAAATAAATAAATGCCCCCCCCCCCCTCAGCCATACAGGGCCACAGATTTTTCTCCACTGACAGTGACTGGTATTTTTTCTTTAGGAGAAACAATGGGATGGAAGTAAATTCGTTTTGCTCAGCAGTTTAAATTGCTAGGCGATTCAGACAGATTTAAAAGCAAATAGTATACAGCTAAAGATAGCTAAAAAGTCATGTCTCAAACTGCAAGTGTGAGGAGTGTTAAACCCTTAACAAGGGAAGACAGAATCAATGTGGAGAAAGATTTTGCTTCGTTTGACAGCGTAAACTATGAGCACATAAAAATCCCTTTTAGAAAAAGGGCATTTACTGGATTGATGAGCTGGGAGATCGCTCTTTCAGAAGTTTTGGATGAAATGGACATGCACTTCTCCTAAAAGCATAAGAGTAATAACTCCCAGTGCAACGTCCAAAGAATACAAAGCCAGTTTTAAATTGTTACACAACTAGAAATGGATAAAAGTTTGAGGTGTCATTATTTAGTAAATAAAAGAAGAATGAAACCCTTTGCGATGTGCTGTATTTTGGAAAATAAACAACGCCGGGGTGGTAACATTAACTCCAATTCATGTCTTTCAGCATCACACCACCCAATCATTGATGATTTTCCTATAACAGCACACCCCGAGTGTTTTATTCCTTACATACAGTGGGGTCCAAAAGTCTGAGACAACACTGAAAATCTGGGATTTGTTGTTTTTTTTTTTAAGAAAAATAGAAAATGTGCAACATCTTGAATATTAAATAAATATTGCACAATTTCTAAATCCATATTTAAATGTAAGCAAATTTGTGATATAGACCATGTTTAACTCCTTTCCGTCGAAACACGTATTCAGAGAACACGCCGATGGGCTTGATCTAACACGGATCATCAGGTTTTACACAAACATGTGGAGTCTGGGTCAGCTCGAGTACACACTGCCATTAAAGCAAGCAGGGGACATACCAAATACTAAGAAATTCTGAAATGCATGTAAACATTCATAAGAATCTCCTTTTCAATTAAGCTGTTGCTGATAAGATCATCTGTAATGAAAAACCTGTGTGTTCAATTTAAAAAGAATGCTAAACAGAAGCATTTTCACTAGTGCAATCAGACTCCTGGACACCGCTGTATGATACTACACTTGTAGCTGATACCACAGTACCTAATTCGAAGGCCTTTAAATTCCTTAAAGTTATGTAAAAGTGGACTGTTTTGTGACATAGACTTTAATGCATTAAATATTCTGAATATCATGCCAAAGACTCTCCCGACTCTTCAGCATTAAGAGGGCAGGAAGATGTTTTTTTCATAATACCAGAAGGCAGAATCCTCCTTGCCTTCTGGTATTATAGAAAGCAGTCGTCATACAAATCAAATTAATTCATCATTTAATGTGACAGGATATGGATTTTATCATGATTAAACTTAAAATTAGGGTGCAAGATGATTATCAGGTGCTATAAGTTCCGCTGACAGAATCGTCCTGATTTGCAGTATATAGAAATCAATCTGTCCTCTCGGTGCCATCCAGTGTAGGTTAATCCATGTCATAGTGTAACTGTCAAAGCTTTACCCTATCATTGTGAATTTATGGATGACGGTTCATGATGAAATAATTGGCCGAACTGTCTGTCTGGGAGGGCCCGTATGTCTCGCTTTCTTCTCAGTGTGACGCTAGCTAATTGTGGCTGCCTGAGAGCTCATTTATATTCAGAGCAGGGCAATTAATATGGTTCTTCAAGCAGAGTTTATCCTGTGATGTTGCATAAGCTGCTATTTAAGCGTCTGTGTGGACGTTGGCGTTCATGCAGCTCAGAGGAAGCGCATTAACCTTCATCCTTCAGGTAGTCGCTGTGTATGTGAGCAAGTGTGTGACTAAACTGGGATTTGGTAAAAAAAAATATAATAATAATAGAAATAAATAAATGTAAAATGTATACAAAATATTTTTTGTATTGTCTTGCATAAGTGTTTAGGGTCAGTGTGGTGTTTGTAGATAAACCTTTGTTCCAGTTTAAGGTTCTGGGCAATTTTGAGTAATTTTTTATTTATTTTTTTTTCTTTAAGAATGTCTTTGTACATCAATCTGAACATCTTTTCTTCGATCCTGACAAGTCTCTCAGTGGTTACTGCTGAAAGACATCCCCACAGCATGATGGTACTACCGTCGTGCTTCACTGCGCATTGCAGGGATTTATACTGACCAGGTTTTCTCCAGATGTAACAACATCTTGTCATTAGAGCCGAAGATCCTGTTTTCATCAAACCGTAGAATCTTGTTTCTCATGACCCGAGAGTTCTTTAGGTCCCTTTTGGCCAAATCCATGTGAGCTTTTTACTGAGAAGTGGCTACCATCTGGCCACTCAACCTAAAGACCAGATTGAACTGGTTGCCCTTTGGCTTTCTTTTGACTTCATGGCGTATTTCTGCTCTGAAATGCACTGGGTTTAATTCAGACCTGCCTTTCCATTCATTACGGGTGAAATTTAATCAAGTTGTAGAAACATCTAAAGGATGAACAGTGGAAACGGGATGCACTTTGCAATTTGAAGTGTCATAGCAAAGGGTCCAAATGACAAAATGATAATATATAATTCAAACTAAAATGAATTGAGATGAGTTTAATCCATTTAGAGTAAGGTTCTATAATAAACTATAATGCGTTATATACTTTGTGCAATCTCTTCTGTTTTATCAGGAGTTAGCACAGATTCTTTGCATAAAATATTCAATTCTATCTGCCAAGGTCACAAGCTGTTAGAAGGAATGTATGTGGGGGTGTAAGATTTTGGCCAGCAGGAAAAAATGTATTCATAACACCAGGAGCCATAATGAGAATTTATCATGTCTACCATTTACCATCTTTCATATTCACTATATTATTTATTTGCCACTTTGCCAACTTTTTTTTGTTGTTGTTGTTGGAGTAACAGACAAAACAGCCTTTTTTTCTCATCACGAAGGCATCATGTATCGATTTATTGGACAGGACTGCTTGCTCATGGTCCGCTAGTGAAACTCATTTTAAACTGCCGTGCCGTTCCGAGCTACTGTTTCATTTTACTTTTCAGAGGGATGTGAAATCTGGGAGACATTGATTCATACGTACACAGAGAACATGAGAGAACATGATGTGGGAAATGACAGAGATTCAGATATGTTTCTAACTAATGGTTGGGAAATTCAAACCGCCATTGACACATAATGTAGTAAAAGGTTACTACAGTTACTGCTGTAGTACACTGCAGTTACTTCCTGGATTACATGCACAAAGTCCATATGTATCTTCTGCTGTGTCAATTCGTCAATTGCTGATGGTCTACTAATCTACGACAGTGTTTACTGTATCAAAATAAATCCGAGCTTCCGTTTTTCGAGTTGGAAAAGCCAGCAGAAATTTCCCTTTCCAATCCCCCCTGCTGGAAAATCCAGCCTGGTCTGACCAGCTTCCAGTTGCTAAGTGCTAGTAGAAATGAAATCGTCTTATACGCAAGTTATTTTTAAAGAAAATAAACACAACAGTATGATAATTAGGAAATTGGAAAATAACTTGACCACCTCCATTGTTTGGCAATGATTATGAGGACAGCTTACAACATACTGTACATCTCTTAGCAGTTAATAGTTACTTAGGCATGTCTGCCAGCTAGCTAGCAAATGGTTAGGGTTTCAAAGTGTAGCCAATCAGATAAACCAGACATATAGGAACCATTTACTGTAAAAAAAAAAAAAAAAAAAAAAAAAAGTGCAATGTTATCTTTTGAGTTGCACCAGATGGGGGTGATCTGACTTCTCAACTAATTATTTGTTTCTTTAAACTGTTTTTGAGAGAATTTAATAATTTTTTTAAAGCCCTTGGTTAAGCCTCTTTGTTGTCTCTCCTTCACAAGCAGAATAAAAGGTATTGCTGGTTTAAAGCATCAAATGCTCAAATCCTATACTGTATATGTGGAAAGGCATAAGCAAAACCTACCTATATCTACTCATCTTCGTGACATCTGATCTGTAAATATTCTCCAGTTCCCTGAGGGATATTCTGATAACGTTGGACCTCACATTATTTACAGCTAACATTTCAGAGAAGTACTTCTTATCGCATTAGAAACAGTGTGGGGGTGAGAATTACATTTTATTTGAAAGTGAGGGCACGCGTACATGGCATCCCTCACATCTGCATTGCCTCTGTATGTGATGTAGGAAGAAATAAGCAAGAGGAAGATTTTTGTCTTTGCTCAAAGTTATGCTAAAATAACTTTAGTCCAGGTTTATGCAGATGGCAGAGCACCTTATTTACAGAATCCAAAAGCATTCCCCTATCTAACAAATTGGTACACATTTTCACATTATGCTGCAAACTGGAATTAATCTAGTGTGTTTCCTCTAGGCAATGACAGAATTCTGCAGCTACGCCACCACAAATAAAGTCAAAATCCTGGGCATTAATATTTCTGCTAACTTTAGTACGGTTTTGACTTAACTTTGGACAAATGTGAAAAAGAATTTATTAGTATATCTATTAATATTAATAAATAAAATACTACATTTTAGTCTCCAAGAAATACAGAACAAAGTGAAATGGAAACAAAAAAAAGACCACCAATTCTACCACCATATAAACTTAATGACTCAGTCATTGTACCCAGTGGTGTGGACAAAGGATACTGGCATTCGTTATTACTTAAACCATACAAATATACTACATTCATGCATGAAAAGACAACTTAGAAAATGCCAAGGCATTTGGGAGAGAACAGTACTGCATGGTAACTAGTCAGCAGTTAGACAAGGCACCTAGGTAGCAATGAATTGTTGGGTAGTGTGGTTGTTCACTTTTTATATGAACTTGATCAATTTTTGCTGAATGCAACACCTCTGGTGGAATGCTTTCAATCATGCCACTAATCTGTAGTAAGTGTGTTGCGTTGATGCAGTACCAAGATTTCTTACTTGGAGACGTGCCCTGCCTCTGTAGTATTAAAAGAAATGGGTCACACTAGCCTCCAGACAATAACTTTCAACCATATGTGCAGTCATAAGTACAGTATATACTGCAATTCAATTCATACAAAAACTGGCATTTACCATCTTCTTAGAACCAAAGCTACTTTAAAGAATATTAAACATTGAATGTAGAAAATTAAAGTTACACACAACACACAGAAAATACAACAATACAACAGAGGAAATACTGTCTGTTATTCCTCCCTGGATGAAATAAATGAATGGAAGCTCAAGCCACCAAATAGGTGTCTTCATGTCAGGCTGAAATTATCGTAATCAATAATCAATATTTTTGATGAACAGTAACCAGGAGTATAATGTAAGTAAGTATCCAGATTTAATGCTACACATATCTATTAAGCATTCCATTTCCTAGGAATGAACAGTATAGTTCAGCTATAGTTTAGTAGTTTAGATTTTTGTTATGCTTTGGTTTTAACATTCAGTAAATATTCTGCTTAACTTTATGGTTCAAGTTTTCAGCATCCTGAATCCAGGTGCTTCTACCAAAAAAATCTACAAACCACTTATGCTCTTCTAGTAAAAAGCTTTTCTGCAGATGATGTTACGTATTCTGCAGACATAAGGACTTTGTATTTTCCGGCACCAATTGGTCACTCCTGTTACTTTCCTAATACCAAGTTCCCAAAATGTGCTCTGCACTTCTCTGCTTCCTATGTCAAGATACTTTACAGTGATAGTCCATCATTTTTATGCTGCCGCTAAAGCTTTATGCAGTATGTGAGCAGCCCCTTGAGACTCGATCTCTTTATATGGATTTGTGACATTGTCATCACCACTCATTGATCTGATGTAGTCTCTATCCGACTTTCAGCTGTAAAGCATCCCATCCCCAGCTCCCACCCTTCAGGAGTGTGCTCCACAAGACTCTTTGTTCATGGTTGGGGATGCTAGGATAGACCAGGGGCACCGAGACACCTTTGACGGATCCAAGGGTGTGGCTCCTCCTACCCGAGGTTAATGTGAGGCAGACAGGTCTCTTGTGGATTGTGGCCTCCTAAAGGTGCCATGCAGACAGTCTGTTTGGCTGTGATGGCTTCATGATTCCAAATCCTGCATATACCATTCTAAGGCCTCATTGTTTGCTTGGGCAAAGATTGACCCTGGCACACAAAGCAGATTCCAGAGGGTTAACCAGGCAATGGATAATGGAACATACGTATCATCTACAGGCACGTGGTCACAACCAACCTACTCATTGTTCATCATATTAGCCAGAATGTGTGCGACAGATTTTTGGGTGGGATTGAGCTTAGGCCTGTCCAAATCCCTCTTGAAAGCTATCAATGAAATCCTTGAACTATGGTTTAGCAAAGGTTGCTTTGCACCATCCAAGCCTACTACGACCACCTGCATATTTAGAGTAGCTGCAACAGCTAGTTTAGAGCCTGTCATTGCATCTGTGATGCTGCTGAGACTGGAATTGAACATGGCATCTCAGCTTGTAGGTCATTACCAGCCTTGAAGAATCTCTCAGATTCTTCTACTATCCTCATGCTATCTGGTAATGGGTAAGAAGGATGACTGGCCACTGAGATATGAAAAGGGCTCTGCTGAGCATCCTTAAGATCACCCATCTTGGCCTCCAAGGGATTTAAATACCAGCTCTATGAGCACAACTTTGCAGTATGGTTAATCTATGGGGTAAATCCAATCCAAATGAAGGGAAAATAGGGTACACAGTGTGGCTACAAGCCAAGGCTAAAGGCCCAATAGTTGGCTAGAAGGAAGAAAACACTGAAGAAGAAAAATGACCCCACAAGAAAGAGTAAGGGCCAATCGCCAAACTATAAAACCACAAGTAAAACCACACTTTGCAAGCCCAAAGGCACAACATATAGCAGAAGCAGCATTAAGCCAACAAGCCAACAGAGGCTATGGTACTGTTATATGAAAAACTCATGTAATATACAAGAAAGCATGGGTTTCCTCCAGGTCCTCCTGAAAACATGCTGGTAGGCAGATTGGCTAGTCTAACTTGCCCCTGTGTGTAAATGGTGCCAGGAGATGGACCGTATGTCCCATCCAGGGTCTATTCCTACCTCATGTTCCCAGTGTTCCCAGGATAAGCTCTTGGGCAGCGTGAGGACGTTTGCTTAGTTGTTGTTGCTTAGTCCATCTGTCTAATGTTAAATTGTAATACTTGTTCTTGTTTACTGACTTTGGTAAAATGATGTTCAAGTGCATTCCAAATGGCTGTTCCTTTTAAACCCCTACAAAGGGGAATCCTTCCGAGTCCTCAAATGTCGTATGTGATTCTTATGGAACATGGCATAATAATGATCACAATGATCAGAATAGACCACAGCCTCTCTCTCTCTCTCCCCTTCTGTCTCTGCATAGGAAACTGGCAAAGTCCACATTAGTGTTGGTGCTGGTGTTTGGGGTGCACTACATTGTGTTCGTGGGGATGCCACACACTTTTACTGGTCTGGGCTGGGAGCTGCGCATGTACTGTGAGCTATTCTTCAACTCTTTTCAGGTAAAAACATACACTCCCACAATCCCCCACAATGCAAGATACCATACTTACATAAGGCTGGTGTAATGGTCTTGATTCGATTAATTGGTTAATTAGTTGTTGAGGAATTTAAGACAACGGGTATGTGCTAAATGCCAAAAATCATTTCTAGTTAATGTTTTAGTAGAATACAAATCAAATTTATCCCAAATTTATCCCCTATCCCAAACACTAGAATGCATACAATCCTTTCAAACAAATTGTCTTGATAGTCATCTTGATAGCCATAAGATGTAATGGCCAATGGATTCTGATAATGCACTTCTTATGGTCATGTAATTAATGTATGTATGAATGTAAGCCAATTCACAAGCAAACTTTGACCTTACTACAGTTATGCCATTTAATTTTTGTTTTAAATTTCGAGACATACAGTGATATAATAAGTGTTCAGAGACTTTATTTCATATACTTCCACTGATTCGCATGATTCGTAGTAAGACTGAGTACATGTGTGTGAATGAAAGGGAGGGAAGTGGAACAGTAAGATTACAGGGTGAAGAGGTGA
>JAKKZJ010000025.1:14350868-14367478 GCA_033441845.1 Pangasius mekongensis | reverse complement strand
ATTTTTGATAGACTTCAAAGCACTATTGTAAGTCGCTCTGGATAAGGGCGTCTGCCAAATGCCATAAATGTAAATGTCAAGGGTCTGCCACATAATGGCGTAACCAGCTGGCAATACTGACTGCCATTACACATTTGTTATGCTATGCATACAAAAGTGAGCAAACACACTTTTTTTGTGAAGGTAAGCTCCTTTGCTTATCTTCACCACCCGTTGCATTAAAATGCATTCCACATTCCAGTTGCTGTGGAAGACAGGCACTATATCTCTTTTCACATCAGCAGAGTGATGTACCCTTCACTTTGGTTTAGCGCTGACATCCATGGTGATTACAATGTCTGTGCAAACTGTCTTAGAGCCCCTACAAAGCCAGGGTCTGTGAGTTCTCCCTTATCTGGACAATTACTTGCTGTGCAGACAGTCTCAGCAGCAGCTGGCAAACCAAACCAAGCTTCCATTCTCACATGTGGATGCAATACTCCTGAAAGCCAATCACTTGACCCCTTTGCAGACTCTTCAGTTCAATTACGTATGACACGTAACAGATTGCAGTTGAATAGTAGCAGGTCATCACAAGCCATTCACTTCCACATTGATAAACCATAATATACCATGATGATAAAGAGCACGCTTCTGAAACTGGTGTTCTTTGAATTGCCTTCCTGAAAATGTCTGATGAAAATCGACAGGGTTACATTTAAGTGTAAAGTGCAGCGCTAGCCCTAGGAGCTAAGCTTACAATCCATTCGTTATAAAGAGGTTAAATATTATCAAGCCACAGTTTAACTTGACATTTCTGAAATGTGCTCCTTGTATTTGAGATGATATGGCCGAATTATAAGACATGGGTTCCCCTGGGTCCCACACTGCGTGTTCCCACTTTTTCCTTCTCAGACAGGGCTTGTAAATTAACAGATCACATGAATCAGATGTGTTAAATTGAGGAAAACACAAAACTGTATTCCACTGCGAACCCCTGGTGTAAGGGTCAATTAATAATAATAATAATAATAATAATAATAATAATAATAATAATGATGATGATGATTATGTGCTTTGGGAAAATGTTCCAATGCTCTAACAGCTTCAGAAAAACCAGTTATTATACAATGTTTTGTGTATGATACCATAAAGAAAGGAAAAGAGGCCAAAAGTCTGTTTAGTGCAGCAGATGAACTTCTAAGCCTATTTACAATGAAAAGCACAATGAAAGGGAAGGTATGATGTCAAATGCTAATATTTTTCAGGCATATTTATCTGACAGCACAAAATATCAATACAGAACGCATCTGCCGAAACACAACTAAGGACTGAAAACACAAGGAAGGAATTAAATAACAGCCAAAAAGTAACTACTGTCAGTACAAAAGCAAACTCTGCAAGATTTTACAGGCTTTTCCAGGAAGCTTTGAGCTGTGAATTTATGACATAAAGTCTTTATTCTTCCTCAGGTCCAGACAGAGATACGGAAGACGTGGCAGCGTTGGACATTAGCATTCGACTGGAAGGGCCCAGTTGTGCTGGTCAATTATCGCTACAGATCAGTGTTGACTAGCGTAAACAGCAACAGCAGTGTTCAGTCGCAGGTCCCAGTCCTACTGACTAACCGAGTGTATCGCTCATCTAGGCGAGCCAGCAGCGCTTGCGTCTCTCACAGCATGCGTACACACTCACACCTCACCCTGCCCGGCTATGTCTTTAGCAATTCAGATGCCGAAAGCCTGCCTCCATCCATCCCAGAGGAGAATGAGGATGAAGCAAAACATGTTGATGACATCACACTTAGGGAAAGCACAAGAGGTTTTCCAAGAGATGGTGCCAAAATCTCAGACGACATCATACTGGAAGGGGAGGCCAAGCACATCGATGCATTCAGAGAGGATCAGGCATTTGTTGATGTTGCTTTCAGAGAGAATGCCAACTGTGCCGGGGATATCATACTGAAGGACTCAGTGAGGTACAGCAGTTTGGAGCAAGAGGAAGAACTGGAGCTATAGGAGGAAAAGGAAAGGCTGTGTGTTCGTTTGCCTCACATATGCAATGTTAAGGCTTAACTTGTTCATATTTCACCTTTCTTTCTGTGAAAACTGTGAGAAGGATCTCAGTTGGGATTTTCATTCCAAGGTAATGTGAAATGCAAAATACCAGTGGAATTTTATGTAAAGTGCCATTAGATGTCGTGATTTATATTCCTGTGGAAGGTTTCGGATTCAGAATGAATTTAGAGACCTTTCCAAGTGAAGAGAATTAACGTTTGCCTCAGTATTTCTGCATGTGACATATGCAAGGACAATCTGTAAAACAATCTGTAAAAATCATACTATTAAAGCACAACTGAAATTTGGATATACAGTATATATATATATATATATATATATATATATATATATATATATATATACACACACACACACAAACACAGTTGGGGTGGTTACTGAGTTGATGCAAACAAAATATGAAATGTACAGAATGTACTTCATTACAGCATAGTGGTTCTCAAAAGCTGAAGGTCGTAAATGTAAATAACATGATAGACAACAGCACGAACTCAGTATTACTCTAACAGTGATGTCCAATTTTGCATGGAGCCTAATGAAGCTCATATATTTTGGTCATTTTTGCCGATCCGCTTAGCAGCCCGGCCTAGAAGAGGAATTTTCATTCATTCACTGACTGACTGACTGACTGACTGACTCCTATTGTCCACAGGGACATACATCCATCTGCTGTGTTAGTTCCAAACTAGCTTACCTGTGCATCATTTTGGGATAGTTGCAGAGAGAGAGGTAGGTTAGCTAAAGTTGTTTCTTTTCATGTAGGCGTGTGTCCGTGTCCAAGTATTACTAAAGCTAAAACTTATGTTAAATTAAGGGGTGCGAGTATGTACATGAATATGGCATGAAGGCGTTTGTAGCTACATGCTGGCCGCATATTGACCATTGTGTTGTTTACTTACATAAATGCGTGTTCTGCGCTTAGCTAGCTATCTAATGTTAGTTACATTTCAATGTAGGTAACATTAGCTAGCAAGCAGTGAAAGATTCCTGTGTATCCGAGTTTGCTTGCAAGTAGCAGACGGCCACGTCTTTTACGGATAGTCGCTGAGAGGAGAGGAACGTTAGCGAAAGTTGCGTCGTTTCATAAGAGTGTGTGTCCATAAAGCAAATATATTATATTTCATGAAGGGGTGCGAGGATGTACTGTAGCAAGAATGCATTTGTAGCTACATACTACCTGTATTTATCTCTACCGTTATGGTGTTTATTTAAGTGTTCTGCGCTTAGCTAGCTCTCTAACGGTGCCACAGCACCTCATTTGAAACACAGGGCATTATCCAAAACTCTACATTACATCTCAAGAACTTCTCATAAGGATATATATTTTAGATCCTACATTAATGACTGCCTCTCCATTATTTAAATGCCATTGACACTTGTGTGATGAGTGTTATCCAGCCCAAGGCGGTCGGGCAAAACTAGGCTTATTTGAAAACAAAATAATGCACAAATGCAAACCAAGCACATAGCCACAGGATCAGTTTTTGCTTCGTTTTTGCACTGCAGCTTTGTTTTCGGTTAAAATAGAACAAATGTACTGTTCTGGCATTTTACACAAAAGCAAATGCATGACCTCCCATGACAACCTGAGATTTATATATGGCAATGTATTTATGTAGATAATGTGAACTTAGTTTCTGTATTATTATGTGCAATGTTTATTAAAAAGTGATTAATCTGCAAACATTGTCAACGACTGTTTACTCAAGTTTTTATGTGTGTGCCGGTCTGTCTGCGCGATCCATCAGATGTTGCTGTGGTTGAATTCTGGCATGTTAAATATGCTCAGGATTCATATTGACCCCGGTCAAGATAATATATAATAATATATATACACTCACTGACCAATACAATAGTAGCCCTGGTCATGGGTTCAAAGAAATTGGCCAGTTGAAAATTGGAAAAAGACCAGGTGATGTGTGTCCACTGTAGCATCAGGTTCCTGTTCTTGGCTCACAGGAGTGGAACCCAGTGCGATCTTCTGCTGTTGTAGCCCATCCGCCTCAAGGTTCAGTGAGTTACTACAGACCTCCTGCTTGAACCAGTCTGGCCATTCCCCTCTGACCTCTTTCATCAACAATGCATTCCTGCCACCAGAACCTCCACTCATTGTGTGTTTATTTTCCTGCACCGCACTGTGTAAACTCTAGAGACCGTTATGCATGAAAATCTGGGGAGCAGTTTCTGAAACAAGCCAGTCTAGCACCAACAACCATACCACGGTCACGGAGATCACATTTCCCCCCATTCTGAATGATTTATGCGGAATGAGCAAGTGTACAGGTGTTCTTATTAAAGTGGCTGGTGGGTGTACAATACATCAGTTGTAAAAGAACATGTTTCATTACCTTAATTCGATCATTCATTCATTCATTCATTCATGTATGCTACGTTCACATCAGCTACCCCGAGAACTGAAATGAACCTGAAAATTAGCTGGTTGTGAAAAGAACAATCGTTCCTTCAATATTTAAGGGACAGAAAATGTAAATATGATTAATTAGTTTTCGAAATGTCATGCCCTTTCATTGAATGTCTTATTGGCATTGCAGTTCCTGGTGTTCTTGCCACTTCATGAAGAGTTATTAGTTTCCAACAAGACGACCTTTTAACAGCTCACATCTCCAGTGTGTGCATTGTAGCTTTGCAATTACAGTTGAGGCCAAAGGTGTACATACACCTAGGATAAAGATATTCAATCTCAAGTTTTGTTTTTTTTTTACAACAAAAAAAGCCCTTTAAACAGTCTGGAAGATTCCAGAAATTGATGTAATTACTTTAAGTAGCTTCTGATTGGCCATTGTCATAATTACGAGTTCATTAGGAGTGCACCTGTGGCTAAATTTGGAGTCAGTGCATTTTTGCCATTGATACCATGGCAAAATCCAAGCACCTCAGCCAAGACCTCAGAAAAAAAAATTGCGGACCTCAAAAACTCCTTAGGAGCAATTTCCAAACAATTGAAGGTACCACGAGCATCTGTACACTAGATTGTTTTCATTGTTCAGGAATGTGGCACAAATTAACTCCCAGGTTTGAAGAAACTTTGGTCCGAAAGGATCAACCGACCCCCAAGACAACAACAAAAGAGCTCCTGAAGGAGTTGGAGCATAAGGTACCAAAGTGTGTACAGCCACGTTTAAGATGGAGTTTCATCACCATGGCCTGAAAGGCTGTCACACAAGAAAGAAGACCAGCATAATAAACTGAAGCTTGCAGGTGATCACCAGCACAAAGATCTAGGCTTTTGGACGAGTGTTCTCTGGTCAAATGAAACAAAAATGGGACTGTTTGGCCATAATGATCAGCATTGTGTATGGAGATAAAAAGGTGACCGTTTTAATGCGAAAACCACCACCCCAACTGTGAAGCATGGGAGTGGCAGCATCATGCTGTCAGGGTGTTTTGCTGAAAAAGGGTCTGGTGCACTTCAGAAAATAGCTGACATCATGAGGAAGAAGGAAAATACTATAAATACTGAAGCAAAACCTCAAGACATCGGCCAGAATGTTGGTTGCAATTAGGTCTTCGAACAGGACACTGATCCTACACACACCTCCAAAGTTGTAACAAAGTGGCTTGAAATTTGCTTTCTTAAATAAACTTTTTTAAATGTATATATACTATATACATTAAAAAAAAAGTTCTAATTGAGACTGCATAACAGTATGTGTGTGTGTAATATAATTAAAATATATATATATATATATATATATATATATATACATACATACACACACACAAACACATATATATATATATATATATATATATATATATATATATATATAAAACATATGACAGTAATAATAACATTTGCAAGAAACAGGTGTGATCATTGATTGCCAGTGAAGTTGGGGCTGAAAAAAATGTAAAACAGGGCAATCAAAATGCAAGCTGGAGGTCCCTGCAACTGTATCTCATTAAAAGGAATGCAAAGAACAAACTGAGAAAAATGTTTTACCAAGTTACTTGGTAAGAACTTGCAACATCGCAAAAATGGAGAACATAAGATTGTATAGGACTGAGAGATTGATTACCTTTAGTGGTAGCTTCCCTTCCATTCTTTCATTAATTCATCGTCATGATCTACTTTATCCTGGTCAGTGTTGCTGTGAATCCAGAGCCTATCCCCAGGAACACTGGGAGCAAGGCGGAAATACACCTTAGATATACTCTAGATGGGACACCAGTCAATTACAGTCAATTTTGGGTGGTGGGAAGAAACTGGAGAACCCCGGAGGAAACCCTCGGAAACATGGGTAGAGCATGAGAAACTCTACAGAGACAGTAACCCAAGCTCAGGATTGAGCCTGAACCCTAGAATCTGTTAGCTGTAACCTATATTTAAAAGCACCAACTCCAGTTAATATACATTGGGGGAAATTGGTGCATCGGTTGGTGTGTATTATACGTTCGTGTACTCTGTGTTTTAATGGGGTGAAAGATTAATGCTCATTGGAAAACATGAGTGAATGGCATGTGGGCGGGTGAGTTTTGCACAAAAACAAATCTCAGCGTTTATTGGACAGCGCGCTCTTTGCTTGTCCCGCCTGGACGCACGGCTTCTCCTTATGATGATTGGTAGACCTCTCAAAGAGGCGGAACCACGTAACCAGCTGCCAATCATTAAATCGGGAATGAACGTGACTGACATGTCAAACACATTTGCACTTATTCTATTTTAATAACCACCAGCTTCCATTATATATTTTTTTTGCTTAGCTACTTGGATGGCTCAATTAATAAACAGCAGACAGGGGAGAGATGCCTGATGGGTGGGAATTGGCCATAAATAATTAGGGAGAAAATTGGGGAAAAAATCAAACCAAAATAAATGAATAACAACAGTGTTATTTTAAGCTTTTAATGCAGTTCACTGGTTACCTTCCTTCCTTTAATTCACCAAGAACACTGACATTTTGGCAGCCTCCTACCAGACAACGTTTGATTGTTTCTATCACACACTTGGGATGAAGCACTGCATGAGTTTTTTGGGGGGAAAATTACATGACAGATGGAACGCTATACACAGACCATCATGTGTAGTGGGACAACATTTTATGAGTGTTGCTTGTAATTTAAAGTTGAATCCAGTTCAGCTTATTTTTTTGTCATGCTGCAAGTCAAGATCTCGCCACCTGCACTCACACCGGCAATCTTTTCCATGACTCCCTGTTTTAATTTTGTGCACAGGGGCATTGTCATGCTGGGACATGTTTGGGTTAGGCCCCATAATTCCTGTGAAGGGGACTTGACTCCTGAAAACTTTCCCTTGTCAGAAAACTTTAAGATACAGCTTTGCCTCCAAGTGTTACAAAGCACTATCATTAAATAAAAATCTTCTCACAGAAAACTTCACCATATCAGCAATTCAATGTGTTTTTAATTTATGCCATTGTGGACCAACCACCATACAAGTGCCTAAGATGTTACCATAGAAATGAAAATGTATTAGAATGAGTGCATTAATATAAACCTGTAATTTGCTGACTAGCCAGCACTATTGTCAGAGCTTTATTCAACACCTTCTGACCACTCAGGTTTGAGAATTCGACAGTGCTGTGGTACTGTATAAATAGCGTTCTTGAATTCAGGCTTTTCAAGACAATCAGGAACTATAAGTGCCAGTAAATGCTTCACTGAATTAAAAAAAACTGTTAGAGAATGAAAGCTTACCAAATGATAATTACAGGGGAAAAACCGAGACATTGTGGGAATGCAGTTCTTTAGAAACTTTTCTTTGATGGTATAATAAAGACTAGTGTTCAAGATCTGATTGTGGGGAGGACTGTGGTAATGCTTAATCAGTAATTGCCAGTGGTGTCATTCAATGGTGTCATTTGGGGCAATTCTTTCTGTTCTAAAAAAATGGTTTATGCCTATTAGGGATATGAATATGAATACATTATTCGTAATGAAGAGATAATGTGTTCTAAACAGATTTAAATACAGATACAAATCAGAGACACACTATTTGGTTTTTTTTGTTTGTTTTGTTTTGTTTTTTGTTTGGAAAGATTAAGACTAGACATGTCTGTTGAGACTGAGATCCCACAGGACACAACAAAAGAAAGGTTTTTATTTTCATACAGTCGCAAGAGGTGAGGCAGCATCAGATAGGTGTATACTAGGAGCCAGGGCACCGGACATAGCAGGTAATCTTAGGGTCTTAGGGAAGCATAGGTTCTCAAAGATAGTTATCCATGTAGGAGCTAATGATATATGCCTTTGTAAGTCAGAGGTTACTAAAAGCAATATTGTAGAGGTGTGTAAATTAGCGAAGGTGATGTCTGATGTAGTAATATTTTCTGGCTCCATCCCAGTGAGGTGTGGCAATATAGCTTACAGCAGGTTATGGTTGCTAAACTGCTGGAGGTCAAGGTGGTGCTCTAAAAACAATGTGGGCATTATTGACAATTGGAGTAGTTTTGAAGGCAAGACTGGCCTTTTATAGCGGGATGATATCCATCTCACTGGGGAAGGTGCTGCCCTCATTTCTTGTACCATAGCTTATAGTCTCAGAACAGGCCTAGAGCCAAGGCCAGGGAGCAGACAAGCAGGCTAAACTGACCATCTGCTAGCTGCCTGGAGTCAGCACTCAGGTTCCACCATATTGTTCCCTGAGCTAAACAAAAATGTAGAAAACCTCTGAAAGTTTATCATAGCAAACTAATTAAGATAAAATTAGCTCATACTGAATGCACTGCCAGCACAGCACCTTTAAATTGAAACTACAACTGTTAAATATTAGATCTTTAGCGCTTATTATAAATGAACCTATTACTGGTCATGAAATTAATATACTGTGTTTAACAGAAACTTGGATTAGACCAAAAGAGTTTATAGAGCTAAATGAACCTAGCCCTCCCAGATACAGCTACATATACACCACCCTTGTTTATCCAGCAGAAGAGGAAGCATCACAGTTTCTGTAGACAAAGCAGTAAGTGCTGGAGACTCTAATTTTTTGGTAATCCACAAGATCCTCTGGGAATAGTGTTTGCGTTCATTCTAGAG
The DNA here is from genome assembly GCA_033441845.1 of Pangasius mekongensis. Taxonomy (NCBI): domain Eukaryota; kingdom Metazoa; phylum Chordata; class Actinopteri; order Siluriformes; family Pangasiidae; genus Pangasius; species Pangasius mekongensis. Next base: position 14,358,401 of record JAKKZJ010000025.1, on the reverse strand, counting down.
TCACTACGGGTCAATCAGAACATAATTGAACCCACTCATTATGGCAGATGCACACTTGATTTAATACTGCCATTTGGATTAAATATAGAAAATAGTCACAATATATGCACTTTGCCACATTAGCATATGAAGCGTACCATCACGTCAGCTGCTGTACATAGTTTTATTGAAAATCTCCCCTAGCTCTCAACCTTTATTTGTACACCGTCTGACCCAACATAACTCGAGCAGATGACTGAATGCTTGCCAAATACTATGCTTGCTCAGTGTTCTGCTACAGACTAGATAATGTAGCCCACTTAAAAATAATTTGAGAGAAAAAACTGGCACCCTGATATAATGATATGCATACTGAAGTAAAACTAGTTGTTCTGCAAGGCTCTGTTCTAGGCCCACTACTCTTTTTTTCTATATATGCTACCTCAAAGTATGGGTTCCCTTTCGAGTCTGGCTCCTCTCAAGGTACCAAACCTATGTCAGGATATCTGTAAAGCTGCTTTGTATCAGGACCAGGACTTGAACTCAGATTGGTTGGAGTGAGGAGGGGGGACAAAGGTTATCCACAAAGTTCAGCTGGTGAATCCAAAGAAATAGTCCAACATATAATTCACAGCACAAATATAAAAAAAATCACAAAAAGGTTTCACTACTACAACAGGCAAGGAAAAACTTACTCGAGACAGGAAGGACTGGCAACTTTAAACACCAAGCCAGGAAACTAAGAAATAAGGGCAACTTAAATGCACATGGTGAAATTGGACACAGGTGGCAATAATGATAATTAACAAACAGAGGGAAAACTACATGGGGGAACAATGAGGGCCTCTAGTGGCTGAAACACAAAACAGCAAGTCCGGGATCCTGACACTTTGTGACAATGACCACTGTTAGAAGTGCTATATAAAAAATTGAATTGAATTGAACTGAGATATGAACTTGTAAGACACTGACGTATGATGCATTTACAGCATCCTTAGTAACTGCCTGGTCAGGGACGCGTTTTTTTTGTTTGTTTGTTTCAGTGTTTTCCATCTGGTTCTCCTGAGAAAAAATGCTGCTCTGGCTTATTAAAACATTGGCATATTTGTCTTGTGTTCAAATCTCTCATTATATTTGTGAGCAGCTTAATTACAATCTTAGTGTCAAGTATGTCTGTGACTGCCATTTTGCATTGAAAGATACTTTTAAGACTGTTGTTCTGCAGCAATGTTCCGAAATAACGTCTTATCTCTTCTGCCCTGCATTGATCAATATCAATTTATTGTCAATACTCTTTATGATGTTCTATAATTCTTTGTAATATCTTGCATCCAGATGAACATTATGAACCCATAATGCAATGTGCCATTCGGAAATAATACAGCACCTTGCATAAGAATTCACCACCCTTGATCTTTTCCACATTTTGTAGTGTTGCAAACTGGAATCGGTTTTGCACTGACATTTACGCCCACTCTTGGTATCAAAACTGTTCAAGCTGTGTCAGATTGGATAGAGACCTTTGGTGAACAGCAATTTTTTTTTAGGTCTTTGACTGTGCCATTCTATTGTATGTCCTTTTGGAAGGTTAACATCTGCCCCAGTCTCAAGTATCTTGCAGTCTGGAACAGGTTTTCTTCTAAGATTGCACTTTAGCAATTTTGCCCATATTGTCCTCAGCCCTGACCAATTCCTCTTTTATAATTCCTACTGATGAAAAAAACAACAACACACAACCCCCCTACAACATGATGCTGCCACCTCCATGCTACCACCTCCATGCTTCACTGTGGGGGTGGTGTTTTCAGAGTGATCTGCAGTTTTGGTTTGCTGCCAAACATAGCACTTTGTGCCAAGGCCACAAGGTTCAACATTCTCATCAGAATAGAGAATCGTGTTCCACTTGTTTGCCAAGTCTCAAAATTGGATTTAATATGACTTTTTCCCCCTCACCATTCTTCTGTAAAGCCCAGAGTTGTGTCTTGCGTATAGCTTCTCCCATCTGAGCTGTGGATCATTTGTATATAATTTTACAAGCTACTGTATATTGTAAAATTATGTACAAACACACACACACACACACACCTTCAATATGGGCTATTCTGTGTAGATTCATGATATGACACATTCATTACTTATTCATGTCATTGTTTTTCCTTGTATATAATTTTACAAGCTATATTGTTTATTTGATTCAAGTTGACTCACCATCAAAGAAAATGCATCAAGAATGATATAATTTGAAAAGTGAATTCTTTCCCCCAGGTGTGTGCTCTACATGGTGTAGAAAGTAGTGGGCATAAAAGTAGTAAACATCATTAAGTTCTCTGCTTCTCATCAAGCGTATAAATGTACAGGCATCTTATCAACACATCGTCATAGTGATTAAAAATACCGCAAACTCTTCTCCAACGGAGGGGCCAGCAGAAGTAGGACTGTGAGTAATTACTCTTCACACTCTATAATGCTGCTATAACCAGGCAATGGTGTTTACCAGGACCACTAATGAAGATTCATCCATCCATACTGTGTACCACATACCCTAGACAGGGTCGCAGGGTAGCCTGGAGCCTATCCCAGGGGACTTGGGGCACAAGGCAGGGGACACCCTGGGCAGGGTGCCAACCCATCGCAGGGTGATGTGCAATGACTCGGGGAATGGGGGGAGGAAGCCCGGGGAGAACATGCAAACTCCATGCACACAGGGCGGAGGAGGGAATCGAGCCGCCAACCCCGGAGGTGTGAGGCAACAGTGCTACCTACTAAGCCACCGTGCCCAAGGAAGATTCACTGAGGAGTAAATAAGCTGCTTTCCCTACGCTCCATTCTCTCCGCTCCCCTAGTCCATGCTAATTACAGAGAACTGAACAGTGACGGCAGTAAAGAAACAGAAAGCTTTACACATCAGTGGACACATTCTCTTGGCTTGGCCTTTGCTGACATTTTTTGTACACAGCAATGGATTTACAGACCAGACAGGTAAGGACTTTTCTCCTACTGTGATCAGTGCTCATGGAAAACGTAGTAAAGAGTAATTCTGTAACACAGGCGCTGTATTACTGAATCTCAGTCGTTAATATCAGCATGGTGTGAGCTCTAAGTGGAAATATTCATTGGTTAGGGTTTTGTGCAAATGGACTGAAGGCTGAGTTGAAACACTGGGCCCTTGAGAAAAGCCATTAACCTTCAACTAGACATATTGATGAGTTACTTTTTAGGAGTCTGAATCATCTGTTGTCTACATCAAGTACGAATCGAGTCCAAACGCCCAATGAGTTGAGTTTTGAGGTTGCAATGAGTCACTTGGTGTGGGAACCAATGACCCAGGAGGAAACTCACACAGAGAGGACATGCAAAACTCCACACAGACAGAAACCCGAGGATCGAACCGTGGATCGTAGAGCTGTGAGGCGTCAATGCGACCCACTGTGAAATATAATTTATACAACAATACAACATACTCTCTCAGATAGATTCTCATGTGTATACTCTTATACTGACAGTAGCCAACTGTGTAGCTTTAGTGAAATCTGAGTATACTATTTTTTTAATATGATATTTTAAGAAAACTTAGTATAACTATACTATTGAGTATACGATTGCTTTCATGTTAATGCATTTTACTACATTACAATACAATCAAAGGATCATATTTAGAATTTGTATTATATCATATTTAGAAAACTCCATGTAGTTTGACCACAATATGTCACACTGGAATTTATGTCACTGTAAATACACTAAAAAAACTATGGAATTCCATTTGATGCCAATATTAAATACATAAATATGATACAATTAATTAAGTAATTAGGCATGGTGGACATTAGACTTAAACAGCATCTTAATCTGAGACATTGCTTATCTGGGGGAAAGTTTTTTTTTTTTTTTATGAAGTAAGTTATGAATTAATTTAAGTGAGCTGTAAGCATAGTGATAAATGCTTGGTCAGATTATCATTCAGATTATCATGGGCACGTTTTCTTAACACGAGACTGCATCACGTGAACAAAAAACAGTGGCAATTCAATGTAGAGTGTTTCAAGTGTGATAAAATGCCTACATCCCATACACACATCGTAATATATAATTCATATATCATCATAGCATTTTTTTTTTTTTTTCATTTGTACATGGTCTCTTGCTTTTATTTTCCATCATCTTACATTTGACAGCACAAAATGCTATTTCATTCTGCAAGCCACATTTCCTTGAATTTAAAGCAGGTGTTCTAGGTGCTATTAAAAAAAAAAAAAACAACATCTTGGACACTTTTAGTCAAAAAAAATAAATAAATCTGGCAACCTTAGAGGTGTGAATTACCCGCAGGTGGGTTTCATAATCCGAATGCTTGCACTGAGAAAATTGACTTAAGATGCTGTATAACCCAGTTATCTACCCTATAACCCTATATTTATAACCCTATTAATTTCCCACCATTAATTTGATGTAAATTTTGGACTTATAATCATAATATTTACAAAATATATTGTAATGTCACTCTAAGTATATAAGTATATATAAATCCATCGTTGATTTAAAATACAATTACCATATAAGTGTACTTAAAGTACACTTTCAATAATTTATTAATACATTTATCACAATTCAAGTTGGGCTTTAACGCTATTTTTTGCACAATTTCAGTATATTAAATGTAAAAATGGATGGATGAATCATTATCGTGGTTGCAAGCGCACTAAAGTGTGCTGTAGCGTGATCACGTTCAGTGCCGTTTAGTGAACCATTTTACTCCTTTTTTTCTTCTAAGTAAAATTTGGAGAAAATCCCAAATTCAGAGGCTCATTGGCTTTCTGCACGACAGGCATCCGGTATTGAAGGCGTCAAGCAGCCTGAACAAAAAGTAATGACTTCTAGCAATACAGCTGCTGTTACTGTTCACAGCTGGTGCTGCTTTTCTCTGGTTATTGTACTGATACCAAGTGCGAGATAATTGTAGGAAGAACTGAGAGAGTCAAAGCTAAAGTGCTAGTATTCAGGACTGCTTCAAAACACTAATCACAAAGTCAGTCAAACTGATTCAGTCAAATGCTGACGAAGAAGCGTGACTTATAATTACATAGAAATACACAATAATAAATAATAGAGCAATTTCCAAAAGAGCACAGGTTGCCATTCTCCTCAGCCGGGGGTAGGGATTAGGAATGAATAAATTCATAAACGAATAAAAGGTCTGCTTATGAATGGATTTCAAAGAACATGTTAAAATTGGTGAAGGCAGAACATATTCAGGAGCTGTAAGTTGTGTGGAAAAAAAAAAAAAAACATGACAGCATTTGAAGACAAACTTACACTTTGCATCATTCCAAATCACCATACAATAATGAACAAAGAGAAAAGAAATGCTACACTTGTTGTAGGTCTGGAATCCGCAACAGATTAAATAACTAAAAGCAATAAACGAGAGGAGTACCAAACAGTACAATGACTAACAAAAGTTTGTTGTAAAAAAAAAAAAAAAAAAAAAGCTATTTTAGTAAGTGACAAAAATCATGAATGGGGCAGTTACTATATATGTAATATTTCTTATTATGAGACTTTTATACATCAAATATAAAATGAGAAAAATTATCTGCCAATAGAACAAGACTATTTCAAGCTTGGAATTAGTAAAACAAATTGCATTTTGAACTCTTTGAACAAGGTGAATGTGTAATTATGGGATTTTCTCCTGCCATGCAGAAAGGACTGATGAAACTGGTGGGCAGAAGGTCACGGTGTCTTCTGATATTGTGATCCAGGGTCTCCTGAGGTCTGGACCAGATCTGCCCTTACCGTCTGCTACGTCTTCATTTGCAATCATGCTATTTCTGCAAAATTCTGACCTTTCAATCCTCAGAAATGTACCTCATCTTCAGCCATTCAAGACCAAGGCATTACTGCACCAGCACTCCTCCAGCCAGATTGGCGTATCGTCTCTCATATGAAATAGTGATTTACTTCACAATCCTGTCCCTACAGTTTGTTCAGTCAGATGAAGTGGTCTTTTGATGAAGTGGAGTTGTCCTCCTCCACACTCTGGCCTTCCATGGAGTGTGCGGAATGGGCTGAAGGATGACTTATTTGCGGAGAACCTCAATCTGGACCTCAAGACGGTCTCTGAGAGCTTGTTTTAATTAAAGCCCAAGAGCATGCAGTCCGTCCTTCACTGTCCACTCACTGACATGGACATTGTGTCTACTGGCATTCTACCAATTAGTACAAGTGACACATCAAATCTTGCCCTGAAAATTGGTGGAAACGTACCAGCATACTGTACTCTGCCCCACACCAATACAGTGTATGTGCTACACTGATATCAGGTGTATGTATTGTCCAAGAACTACTGTGCATTATAACATTTTTAATCTGTTCTCCCTCCCTGTATCACTCCAGTTTTGATTTTAGATGTTGAGAACCACTTCACATACTACATCTACGTTCAATTGTCACTTTCTCCGTAAGCTGAATTTAGATTTGCATTTTAAACGTGTTACTTCATGACTGATTTGTTTTAGTGGTGTGTCATGAGCCGTGAATGACAAAGGGTTTCGCAGGTGATTTGATTAAAAGAACCTTACAATATCATGCAGTGATGGTCCTTTAAGTTGTTTCAATAATGACATTTTTCGAATGGAATGTAAGCTCAAAATGCATAAAAAAAAAAAAAATTCTAAAACGCATGTACAATACTTCCAAAAAGAAAGAAATAAGGCCATACACTGAGAGATAGAAGGGTGATATCGTGGTACAATGGGTAGTTTTGGTTCCTCACAGATCCAGGATTTGGCACTTCATATTATCCTTGTGATGGTATGAGTTCCCAACTCCTGAAAATAAGCTGTTAAATGGATTGGGTGCTAGGTGTGAAGTGTGTGTGATGCCCGGCAATGAACTGGTGTAGCATCCAGGGTATATTCTCGCCACGAGCTCAATGTTCCTGGAATAAGCGCCGGACCCACCATAATTCTGACCAGGATTAAGTGCTTAATGGAGACGAATGAGAAACAGGGAATGAGATACTGCAGCTGGGCCTCTCTCTATAAAACACTCGTGTGTCCTTAGGGGAGAGAAAACACATTTATGTGCCAGGTAAGGAAAAAAAAAAAAAATGGAACAGGGATTGTTCCTAATAGTATTTGTTCTTACGTGTTCAAATCAAACGATCTCTTGTAATCACTTAATATTTATAAGTTGCCTTCAATGCTATATCACATCGGGTAATGAATGTATGACAGTTTAATTCAATTTTTTTCTTGATCTAACATGTTTACAGTGGTTTTTTTTTTTCTTGAGTGGCGTTATAATTGTGTCACTTTGCCGACTTTCCATGACTCTTATTTATTCTTGGTATATTGAGTAATTTTCAGTTACATGTGTGCTGGTAATGAGTCAAATGCCCCTTCTACTGGTACCTTAAACCTGATACACTTTTGTAACACACAATAAATAATAACCAAAAATACAAAAAAGAATATACAGTCAGGTCCATAAATATTGGGACATCTACACAATTCTAACATTTTTGGCTCTATACACCACCACAATGGATTT
>JAKKZJ010000025.1:14269324-14312447 GCA_033441845.1 Pangasius mekongensis | reverse complement strand
AGATAGGGATAGGTGGAGAGTGATGATTCGCTGTGGCGACCCCTGAAGGGAAAAGCCGAAAGAAGAAGAAGAAGATGGTTGCATTTACTTTTATGGAATGTCTAAGAAACATGTTAGTTCCTGTTTGTTATCATTTGCATTATTGCAGCCTTAAACTGTCCTCTTTACAGACAGCTTCACCATAACAACAATTATTTTTTATATAATTGTAATTATACAAGTTGTATGTTGTTGTCTGTTGACTGTTGTTGACTGTAGAAAAGTTTATTTTTTTAAATTAAGCTTAAATTATATAAATATCACCCACACACACATCTCTGTGAATGTATTAATACTAACCTGTAATTTCCCTTTCAGCCAAACTATAAAAGACTGCCACAGAAAAATTAATTAGCGCCTTCTGAGCAACTAGATTTGAGAATGCAGCAGTGCTGTGGTACAGTGCAAGTCTATAGCGATGCTCAGTTTTGTTTAACAAACATATGGATTTGATTTTCAGCACCAAAATACTTTTAGCCTTCTAGTTTAAATCTCAGTAATTTCCTTGTATTAGGTAATGAGTCGATTATAAGAAAATATTGAATGTTTTAGGTGGTGTGATGCTTCAGATTTCGTATCATAAGAAATGTGCATGTTTTTGTGTGGTATTCACTTATGCCAATACAAGATAAAGTAACGTTATACTGTTATTACAGATTTTCGTGTTATGCTACACCATCACACTGTTACAGTCACACGCAATGTACATTTATTACATGTCTAGCTTATGACTGGTGCGCAATTTCAGGATAATGTACCACCAAATCTGAATAGCTGAGTGCTGAGTGTTTCACTTCACTCGTGTTCTGCTACTGCTAGCTGCCTTTATTCGCTGTTGGAATTTATTTAGCAACAAAGTACCCGATGGACATACACTGTCCATTACATACACAGGTATTTTTGTGGAGGCACCTGTTATTTGGTTTCCAGAAAATTGTCTCTAGGGGAATGACTTGTTGCCGTCCTTGTGTTTCATCATAGATTTTCTTTGCTGCAGCTGTTGTCACGGTAACCACACAGTCCATGTCACCGAGAAGATGCCAGGAAATGACCTTTGCTGCATCATCGTCCTTCACCAGTGCCAGGTGTGCTATCTATAAATCAAAACAAATAGTTCTAATTAATTTCTAACTCTCGGGTAGCAACGTTAACAATTTAATTATAGATGGTCATGAGTGAACCACCCCATCACACAAAGCATTTTTCATTCAAGTCTTCAGAAAACACACAGGCACACACACACACACACACACCTTTCCTAGGACATCTTGGCTGCCTCTGAATGGATCAGACATGGTACATTTTCGACGGGGCAGATTCTGTAGCCTCTCCAAATCCTCAGTCATCTGAGCAACTAAAGCCTCAACTGACGTCACCTAAACACGAGCACACACAAAGACAATGTGCTTCCAGCTCAGAATGTGTTTAATGTGGTTACCCAAGTCATTTTGAAGCTTGAGAAACATAATGGAAACCCTGTTCTGTCTTTAGAAAGCACCAGTCTTTCTCTAAATCCTGCCACATTTAAACATTTTTTTTGTGGGGATCTATTCAAGAAAAAAACGGCTCATGTTTAATATTCAGGAAAAGACAAAGACAAAAAGGTTTTTTTTTTTTTTTTTTAGAAAGAGACTATGATCTATAAGTTGTGATTCATTACCATTAAATAAGCTGCATGAATGTAAAATATTAAACTAAACTGATGTTAATTTGGGATCGTTTGATGATAGAGTTAATGCTTTTCAGTTTTTGGAGTCAGGCCATACACATTTGAATAACAATTAAACAGCTTAACAGATAACACATCATCTTCTTAAACTTTAAAACAAAAGTAATAACAGAACTTACATTCTTCATGAACATATACTACTAACTAGACTAATTGTCTTGAATAATTTCCCATATTGGGGAATACATGGATATTTTTACGCTTGTGAAAACAAAGAATGAGAAATCTCGTGTTTTACGCACATCAGTTAATTTTGAAATATCTATGCCAGTTTTCTTGATCTCCACTTTCAGCTGAGACTCTTTACTAGCTGCATCTTGCACTTGATCTAAAAATAAACAAACAAATTGAGAATAGTTCAGGACACTGGGACTACTCCACAAACAATACATAAAACAGTGAACATGAACGCACAATTTACTGCATACCCATGAGTTCAGATGTGAGTTGTTTGTTTGTCTCCAAAAATTCTTTGTAGACTTCAATAGATTGAGATAGCTGGTCTTTCTTCTTACTCATAGCAGCCATAACTTTCTGGTTCTCTGCATCTAAAATACACAAAAGCTGCATTTATGCCACCAATATGCACATATTTACATAAATACAAATAAATGGTTAATTAGTTATTTTCCTGTAAAATGATCTAAAATAAAATATTGCACATGATCCTTTTAGAATTATTATTATATAACTATTACATTCTATCTTTTATTTTACCCAGTTTGTATAAGTAAATGCTCATTTAATTTCATCTGGAATAAAACTGCTTGTTCTTGTTCCATTTGAGTAATTGGTAAAATAGCCTAAATGATCATCTATGACAATAAGGTTTGCTTGTGGCCATCATAAAATTATAATTATTCTCCCCATTTTTTATCAGCTTAGTGAGAGCCCAAGATACTTTGCATTTCCAGTCTTGAATTAGAGGTCAACATGACAACTGCTCTCACACTGAGCAACCAGGTTTGTAAATACAGGCATGATATTTATAGTGAATAATCCATAAAACCTGACATACAGTTTCAAAACATTCATTCATTTACATTAAAAAAAAAAAAAAAAAAAAAAAAACCTACCCAAAGACCTAAAGAAATGTAAGCTAATACTTCAGCAAATGTGAGGTTTTGACTCTGCACACTGACCATTGTAGAACCTGAAGGGCAAATTAAAAGGAGGGATGGGGGCCTTAGATTTAGGGCCTTCAAGCACTGGACGGAACTGCAGAACATACACGGCTCCATCAGCCCCTGGACTATTCTCCATAAGCGCCAAGTCCTAGACACACACACACACACACACACACACACACACCCACCCTTAGTTTGACAAAGGTAAATTAATGGTAAATTGTATGGAAGAATTACACTGTCCTGATACACTTAATTAAATCCTTTGTCCTAAAAATCCACCCTGAATGACTTCAATGTTTTTAATTACTATGTAAAAGCCAATGGTGTCCAAAATTTATGCTGTAATGAAATTCTGAGTTGCCTATTTTTGTTCTTCATTGACATGTTGGTCTGTTTTCACTTTGTCTTTATTGGTCTCCTACAATACCCAAAATGACATTCGACTACCTGCTGATAGTGGCGCCAGAGCCCTTGTTTCAGCTCTACCTAGCCTCTAGTCTGTCCAGCTCTCTCTCCTCCGCATCTGTACACTCTGCTCAAACAGTTATCATACTAGATATTTCATAGATCGCTAAATAGCTGAGCAGAGTTTGTTGTTGATCACGTCAGTTAACTCAGCACTACTGCTTCACACAGCTGCTTTGCATGCTGCACCTTGGAGTCCAACTTCTGTTATCTTTCCCAAGTCTATGTTGAATGTCTCAGTAATATGATATTGAATGCTGCTGACATATGGTGAGTGATGAAAGAAGCTCCTGCTCTTTTGCTTTTCTGAGCTAACAGCGAAACCTGTGCGATATCCCTTATGTTTGAGATCATTGAAAATTTCTCTCCTAATAACGTGTATTGTAACTGTGCCAACAATGTTCTACTGTGACTTACGCACATCACACTACTTCTAACTTATAACAAAAATACAGCCTCAACCAACAAATTAGCACCAGACTCTCTAAGCTCTTTACTAATATTTCAACAAATGTGTCTCAGGCTGGACATTTCCTTTTAAGGCAACCATGAAGTGGGTTCCAATATATTAGCCTATGTGAGTCCTAGAAATCTGTTGCATTTCAGCACTAATCAAAGTAACAAAGTTAATAAATTACACCCACCCACACCCACACACTTACAGTGACGAGAGTCTCTCCATTAATAAGATCGTATGTTAGACTCTTAGACTTGTTCTCGAACATTGGAAGATCTTCTGCATCATCACCATCAGCAGTTGTCACAGTCAGAATCACCTTTCCGTTAATCCCCATACCAGCTGGGTTATTGTGCTCATCCTACACACACACACACACACACACACACACACACACACACACACACACACACACACACACACACACACAAAAAAAACACATCAGTTTTCAATAAACACTTCTGTTGACAAAATTTTTAAATTATGATTAGAGATGGTGGTCTGGGGGGAAAAGAACTGTCAGATGTCACTGTGGCTGAATTCTAGAAAATAGACAAAAATTATGAAAAGTAAGGTTTTGAGAAAATTTGAAATTTTCTGTCCACAATATACTTTACGAACTACTTTAATATAACAGTATACTTTAAGAATTACTATTATATCTTACCAAATGTGGCAATCTTTTTATTTGGGCTACATTCAAACCGCGACTTTCTGGTTGCTAAGGCCAGATTGTGTTTAACAAATGCAGTGCTACATACAGTCAGTCTACCTAGAAGTCTTGAAAACCTTGCTAGTTAGCCATGATTTTCTCATTCATTGAATGTCAGGCTTTGATCAAGTTGCTGGATAGCTACATGGCATAGCAAAACAAACCTAAGCCTAATCAAGCCAGTCTCTGCTCAGATTACCAGCTGTCAAAATACATCATCAACACAGTGAAACGTTTTTATGGTCTGTGATGACAGCAAACAAAGTTTAAATGTTTCAATGACTTCATAAAAGTGATTTTACAGACACTCATGTGGATGATGCTGATAATCAAAGTGAGAATGCATTTCTAATTGTAAACAATGTTGTTTTTCCATAAATAAATTAGGTTATAAATGTAAAGGTAGGCGGGGCATGTTTCAGAGGATTCACAATTGAATATTAAATGCAAATTTCTCCCTCCCTTTGGGGGCAAACAGACTATAAAATTCTATAACTTTACTTCTGGTTGAGATTTGTGCATCATTAATGGCACACACGTAACAGAGGCAGTGATCTGCAATGTGGAACAAACAACAGAAACACTGGAGCCAGTCCTTGAAAGTACCCAATTTCTCTATCGGACCCGAACTGCTCATAATAACGTGGAAAACAGTGAAGCGAGTACGAGAATTAAACATAGAGAGACTAATTAATTAATCACAATGATATGATATGTATTTAAAAATTGACACTTTCAGGTCAGAATGAATGACTTTAATTTTGAATTAAATTTTGAAGGGAGGTGTACTGGAGGTGTTAAACCCTTTTATTAATTAATCTCAAGCAACTCACCATAATCTTCAAGGATAGCATTTCAAGAAGAGTGCGATCAGCTAGAGTGCTGCTGTTGGAGACCACAGGAGTTGAAGTGGGAGTGTCTGGGACGAGTTTCACTGGTTTATTGGCAACAATGTTCAGAGCAATCTGATATGGCAGAGAAAAAAAAAAATCCATCCATTACTCTCACAGTGCCATGTGTGCCACAAAATGTACTGATACAGGACAATATACACAAGAAATGCACACAGTATCCACGCAACACAAATTAGGTCAAAGAACAGCAATACATACAGAATATAAATACAAATAGATATAAATATAAATATATACCTGCAGTCCAAATCAGGCTGAAGCACTGGTAACATGTTAAAATGATACATACACAACTTCATGTTGAGACAAAAACAAACTTACTGTTCCAGGGCAGCATTTTCTTTAGATATCTGCAGGTTCGTAGTTTTGCACATACTACATTCTCTACATTTCCTCAGTTACCTAATGACACTGTCTTAGATGGTTTTCTTGACACCAATTTCATCTTTGAAAGGTTCAGTTTCATATATTTATAATTTGATTAATCTTATTCGCATTGATTCCCTTTGGGAGGGGGATCTGGGGCAAGAAATACTGGAGGGGGTTTGGTCTGAGATTTTGGAGCGTGTACATAACTCCTCTATTTGTGCTAGACATGGTCTTATACAATTTAAAATAGTACACCGTGTGTATTATACTAAAGCGCGGTTGTTTAAGATTTTTGGCAATGTCTCCCCAGCATGTGATAGGTGTCAACAGTCTCCCGCAGATCTCTTACATATGTTCTGGCTCTGTCCATCCTTACACAACTTCTGGATGGGAGTCTTTGACACCTTATCAGAATTAATTGATGAAAAAATAGAGCCAAATGCTCTTATGGCATTGTTTGGGGTTTTTCCCCTCATCATCTGCGTCTTCCATGTCTACATCTAAAAAGGATACCTTGCTAGAAGGCTAATAGTGACTAATTGTAAATCACCAACATCTCCCTCTCATTCTCAATGGATTAGAGATACCCTTTTTTTTGGTTAAATTGGAAAAGATTAGACTGTCATTAAAGGGTTCTTCTAATACATTCAGGAAAATATGGGGCCCTCTTCTCCAGCTGGATAAGAGGATACATTTCTTGGTTTGGCTGGTCGTTAATATCGTGTTTGGCGTGGCACTGGTGATGGTCTGATTGTCTATTACGGATTCACTTGTATGTGAGCTGGCAGGATTTTTTTTTGGTTTGTTTTGTTTTGTTTTTATTATAAAAGCTGCCTATAACTCTTAATTCCCTATTAGTATTGTGTTGACAATTGTTTTGTTTTTAGAAAACCAAAAGAAAAAAAAAAAGAAAAAAAAAAAACACACTTACTGGACACGCTCACACACACTTACATTTTTAGTGCAAGATAATCTGTCTACTTTTAAATGATTAGAGAATGAATGTTGATGATGTATATGTACAGTAAATACGACCACGTGCCAGGTGCATTTTGGATATTATCCTGGGGAGAGCTGGTATCCAATAATGAATAGACACGTAGAATATGTCAGTGGCTCACCTGACTGCTCCAGAGGGACTTGCTTTTTTCTACAGCAAAGAAAAACTGCACCATGTACTTTCCCACTCGGACAGGAATCTCTTTATCTCTGTGACAGAATGGACAATAAAATAATTTTCATTTACAAGAACAAACCAAACAAAAAAAAACAAGTCAAAATATCAAAAATAAGGCCATCCATTCTTAAAAAAAACACAATTAGTTGGTAATATCTCATAATAAATAAATAAGAGCATTGTGGGATGCTTTTTAAAGCTAGAAAAAAAGAGTGTCTAGTGTCTTGTAGGCTGCATTAATACACTTCAAACTAAGTCTGTAATATTGGTTTCTTTAATAGTGGAACTTCTTACCTGAAGTAAAAATGGTCATCATTTTCCTTGTCCTTGGGTTTACTACATTTAAGTGCCATTGCCTGAAATCATCAATGCACTTCAGATGTAAATCATTATTTGCGACTACAGAAGCAATGCAGTTCATAAGTCTTTGTTTGTGTAAGTCACCTCAGGTGGAGGGCGGGATCCTGAAGCCACGCCTTGCCACAGCAGCATGGACAGACTGGATGGACTCACGTTCTTCACAGGTCCACCCTCTTCAGAGAGTACAGTTACTTTGAACACTGCACATGCAGAAAGCCAACAGTCAGGTCAACTTAGAATGTGCATTTTAAATACTTAAACACAACAATATCTTCTTATGCAGAGAATACACACCAGGGAAAGTATCTCCTGCTCTTAAGATGGCTTCACTGTCGTATTCTACACTAAGCCTAACAGGGTTGTTGGGATCAGGCTTCACACACAGCTTCACAACTGGGCCAGAAATAGTATTGCTTCTACTAAAGGATCCTCGGAACTCCAGCTCATGCTCTCCTCTGCAGATAGAGAATCCAAAAAAAAAAAAAGCGCATAAATATAGTGGTTAATTAGGTAGGATGGTCATAATTGCTTTGTGAAAGTAAAGGAAACAGCTATAAATGATGCGGGTTTCTGCTCACATTGTCGCTGTTATGGTCTCCAGTATAAAGCTGGCCTTTCCTTTTGTATCCACAGGCTGGGACATCACCGAAGATTTAATCTACAGCACCCAAACACACGCCAACAGATACTTAGTTGTAGGATATACTGAAATTTGATTAGCCAAAAATGACAATTTTGGTTAAAAAAATAAAAATGCTGAACAATTTTATTTAAAAAAAAAAAAAAAAAAAAAAGCTCTGCTGTTTTGATCTTTTGAATTAAATACCAGAATTCTTCAAAATATACAATTCTAAGTCATGTCAACTATAAATAAGGAATAACACATGACAGAGCATGCTGTTATAGGAAAGTAATCAATTTTGAGTTATAACGGACTCCGTCACACCGTCTCTTCGTTGATTATTTTCTTATAGCAGCACTAAAGTATTATATTCCTCTTATACCACAGCAATTTGGCAGCAATTACAATGATTTAAAATTACAGAACGATAGGTCACACTTTTTATTTATTTATATTTATGTTTAATGTTGTGTTTCATCTCTTGAAATTAATACGACAAAAAAAGTGCAGTTTGTGTTACTGAGAAAACACAAAGCATAAAGCCCGCTGATTTGAAGACTTTCCCGTGGCAGAAAACTTACATGCTTATTTAAGTTGTTATTATTCTAGAAATGATAACATTAGAATGAGAGCAGTAATATAAACCTTGCAGCTAGGACTACTATTCAGTTTTCAGCCAAAAAAAAAAAAAAAAGCTTTTACGCCAAGAACATTTTGAATGCATCAATATTTAGAAGTTACCTTAAGCTGTGGTGACAGAGTTTTCATTGCTATGACAACACGCTGATCTGGAACAGGATTTCCCCACACATCACATAGCTGTAGCAGGAATGGAGTGTCCAGCCCTTGTCCATTTACAACATGTAAGGGCTGCAGTCCGACAAACACACACACTACATTAACATAAGTGCAAAAGTGTAACTTACACTGTGCTTAATTTGACTGTAATTATGACTGTGAAATCACTTAATATTTTAACACAAGCTTATTATGAGATTTAAAACAACTGAAAATCTGAATTAAACCTAAAGTGCATTAAAAACCTAAAGTGATTTACTCATGGTGACAGCTTGTTAGCATTTGACTCGCCGAAACAGCTAGTTCACATCTCACCACACTACAGTCTGACCACTAATCGTTTACATTGCAATCTTCACAAACTGGACTCAGAGAATAAAATCTATCACACTCACAAGTAACAATTACAAACAGTGTGGAGAAGTTCACCATAATATGCTCCAACAGGAACATTTTCTAAAAATATACTTTTTGCTAAACTTCAGTAGATTTATCCTTAAGTCATTAAAGTTATCACAAGTCAAGGACAAGTGAAATCAAGGTTGTTGTTTTTTTACATTGTCTGCATGTGTTTCAAGATGAATTGAATGAGAAAGTGCAAGAAGAAGGCAAGATATTTTATAGCTTTACTGACATTTCTATGAGAGCATATGCATGTGCTATTTACCAGTTCTGGAGCCTCAAGCAGAGTGATTTTTGCCGGTGGTCCAGCAGTGACTTTTATTCTGACAAACTCCTCAAAATTCTGGTACTTAAAACACAACTCCCTTGGACCAGGTAAGCCTTCGACAAACCGAACGCCAGTCACCACCATTGTCCCTGTACTGGTCTACACACAGACGCGTGCAGACACCCACAGACAGATGTAAAAGAAGCTTAACATACACAGTGATCTAAGACTTCCTGGATGGGTCCAAAAGTAAAAAAGCATATTGCTGCCAGGCTTCATTTTTCTCCTTCAGCATTATGGTCTTATTACAAAAAACTAATGAATTAAAAACTATAATGTTTTTATGTTGTAATTATATTTAAAAAAAAAAAAAACACACACACACACAATCTGGTTATTACAAGAAAGCAACTTATTATCAGGCATACAGTATAAGTTATTATGTGCAGTTAGCCATTAGCAGACTTTTAGTTTTCATTAGGAATCACAGATCCTCAAAAGAACTGATCCAATTCTTTCTGCTGGACACAAGCTACTGCTAGAGTTCAATAGGTTTATAAAAATCCTCAGTATTGCATACATTAAACAGATTCTCAACTCTTTTATTCTAACAACATTTTTTTTTTTTTTACTGTGGCAGCAATACGATTCCTTAAGGAAGGATATTGCATTGTTCATGTCTGTCTTACCTGCCAGTCGAAATTCAGGGCTGATTCATCAAGGTTATCTGCAGACACACTGACGGCCTTCACGCTCTCGGCACTTAGAGCATCGGTCTTATTGCCATACTGATCGATCACCTCAACACCTACAAAAGGAAGAGAAAACTAAGGTGAAATAACTAAAGCTGATTCCTTTGGGACAGGGAGGTGAATTCTGCCTATGGTGAAACGTTTTGACTAATCATTATTTTGATTATTAAGTTTAATTATGATACAAGCATGTAACAATTGTTAGTTTTAATATGGCTTTGGAAAGCAAAATGCATTAATTATTCAACCCATTATCCCAAATAACATAAGACCAAATAGAACAGGGGTGTGAAACTCAGTCCAATGTCATGTGGGCAGGACCAAAAAAAAAATCTGTTAACACAATAACATCCTCATAAATGTGTTCATTTATCTGCAGTGATCTGAACGGTACGCTGCACAACCAGACTGAACGTATATTAAAACAGATGAATTTTGCACCTTTTCTTTTTAATGTACTAATGAAGAATTTGGTCAATATTTTGTAAACACATTTTGCCCACAACCCTGCTTTTATTACTCTATTTTGCCCCCTAGTGGAATAACAGAGACTACTCTCTCTCTCTCTTTTTTTTTTTTTTCCAAATCTTTCACTTCAATTATGGTACACAAGACAATTTTAATTTAGAACACTGGACACTAAATTTACTGAGGGGCTGGATTAGAAACCTTATTGCTCCTGGCCCACAGGTCATATGTTTGACACCCCCAAAATAGAACATCTAGGGATCGGTGGATAAAATGAGCCTATAATACTCCTGAAGTTTGCCAGCATGTGTGTTTGGCAGTCTGGGAAAACCTGTCAGATGTTGCAGTCCTGAATTCTAGTAAACCACCAAAAACACTGTATAAGATACATCAACATCGCTAATAAACTCTGTATCTCTAAGGTAGGTGCTCCTTTGGCTTGCTACCCACCCAAGATTTTTTAAAAGCGGGTTGAGATTATTCCATCTACATATTCTAAGATAATATAGAGACAGTTATTGAGGATTCTTACTGTAGTTTATACTGTAGATATAATGATTTCTAATATCAATAAGGAGTATTTGTTTTTTATTTATATATTAGTTTTAAACATATAATGGCTTTTTAACTGACCAGACTTTTGAATAGCCTGTAGGCTATGAATAAAGGCTGCTATAAAGATATTTTCACCTCTGGGGGCACCACAAAATAAATATTTATATGGGTGACTAGTAAGGAGAGAGCTTACAAATATTTCCAGACAGAGTTTCTCCCATCCTGACAGTTGTCTCACTGAGAGTGACCCTCAAGCGTTCAGGCTCATCCGGTCGTGGGCTATAAAACACAAAACACATACACACACGATGTGCTTTCAGAAATAACCTGCATCCGTATGAATTGTGTAGAACATAAACATGACATTAAAAAGGAGCTTGAAGCTACAGGAAAAAATGATTTGATTTCAGTCGGGTGCATGTGGGTGTTATTAGTCTTACACTATGGTAAAGGATGTGTCGACCGTGTGCTGATCCTGAAATGCCACCTGATAAAATTGTTCTCCGTGTGCTTTTGTGGGGACACACACACATGGTAGCCTTCCCTTTGCAAATTCTGAAGCTTTAATATCTGCAGCCCAGTTCACCTAAAAACACACATGCCTAACCGTTAACTCGTTTTATCACTTTTACAGCTCTTTTACATATGTGGACAGAAAAGTGAAGGAACACACAAACATCTACCTTTATGTTATGGGCAAGTCTCTGTGTTAAAGCCACCTGCCTGCCCCCCTCATCATAGAGTCTAAAGCGCAGACTCCCGAGTGTGTCACCTGCCGTCCAGTTAATACGCTCCTTATTCTGAAGCACCATGACATCGTCCGAATCGTCCTCTTGTCTGTAGATCTCTATACGGAAGACGCGGGTGCTTGGCAAGATACGAACTGTTCTCTCCACGCAAGCCACAGCCTTCTGGTTCTATGCGCATACACACAGATAAATGAATGGATATCTGCAGAGATTTCAGTAACTTCAGAACTAACCACATATACAGATAGTCACAAGCTGCCATTTCCTAACCCACAGAATTTTCTTATATAGGTGGACAACAGTTTGAAAATGAGTTATTCAACAAAATTCCTCATATTTTTTCATGAGGAGCATAAGGGTATCAATAGTCACCAATTCAAGTTGGGGCACTGGTACAGTTACACCAATTCAAAACAGCATATACTGGGCAAACATGGGGCTAGGGTATAACAACTTAATCAGTATAAGAGTCAGATTTCACCCTGGCAAGTTTCCCTATTATTAGCTTATCTATCTCACTTATTCAGATATGCGTCATACACAATATAAAAACCAGAATGCAAACAAATATAACTTTTAAAACACTGAAGACTGCAATGGCTATGTATAGTTATTTGTTAAAAAAAAAAAAAAAAAACAGGTCTTACAGGAATGCCAAATTTTGCAGTGAGGATACGCTCTGTGGTGACGTTCTTCAGTTGTATCGGTTTTGCTAGCAGCAAACCAGAACCAGTATTACTGCAGTCAACAGTGTCAGCTGGCAGATCAGAGGTTCCGAATAACTACACACACACACACACACACACACGCTACAAATCACCAAAACTCAGGATTTAAAGGATTTTACATAGACTGCAGCTACACATCAGAGACATAAAAACATTACTGTGCATAAATTAATAAGATAACAAAAGAATAGAATCTAATAAGGTAATATTTTATTTATAAGCTAAGCTAATAAATAAAAGCTAATCTTTGCTGAAGTTATAGACAATAATTACCTTCTCTGGTTTATGTGCTACAAACACACAGCATAATGCTACTACTAAAAGTCTCGGTCTATCACAGGAAAGTGCGCTTTTAAATCACTGTACTACGTAAATAACAATTGCTTGGTTGGTTACTTTAGTTTCTGAGCTGCCTGGTTTTTCCCACTTAACCTGCAAATGAAAATGTCATGTTTCTGTTATAAAATTTCTGGATAAATAATTTCATGCGGGTGTCACGCACACGTGTATATTTTAAATTCCAAGTAACTAATAACTTTTTTTTTGTTGTTGTTTTTTTTTAATATGTTCATGTACTCGGCAACAAAATGATGAAAATTACCTGAAAAGTCTATCCCTAGTATAAGCAAGTTAATAAAGCATTCTGCCACAAGAGGGTGTGCCTTAGAGTGATTTTATCCATGCTCAATGATATGATAAAATCCAGTGTTCAATAAATAATTTAATTAGTAATAATATTCACTGTAAACAATTCTTCTGCTAGGCAATAAAGTCTGGAAAAAGTAGGCTTTGGATTTTAAGCAAAAAAAAACCCCAAAACAAACGAAACAAAAACAGACAAAGGTATTGTATGGACAAAACAATGCCTTAAGTGTAACAGTTTTATTAGTCTTAAGCCAGGCATAATACGGAATTTAATTATTGTGATGTAGTTACAGGCATGTATATTTAGGTTATTTCACGTCAAACAGATTTTAGAATCGAAACTAACTATTTGGGGAGCGGCTGTGCTTAGTGGAAATGTTACCTGGCAGCGGACAATAAGTTTGGAATGCGTTGTGATGTTATGGAACTCGTCTTGAACTTCTACTCTGAATCCTGCTGGTGTGCCATTCTCTATGCAAACTTCATCTTTAGGCTTCACCACCAGCTGATGTGGAGGGCCTTGTGTTCACAAAACAAAAGACTGTCACAAGATTTTAAGAACATTTCACACAAAATAAGTGTCATTTTAGAAAATGACTGCAAAATGATGTGCAGTCAAGAAATGGTCCCAAATTATTTAGCTATATCTATGAGCATACGCTATTTTATTTAGTATTTCACTGTGTGTGTACACTTACCAGGACGGACACTAATCTGGAAAGACTGGGAGTCTGGGTTGAGGTTTGGGATCGTTACCTTTACAGTGTGTATCTGTCAACAGCAGGTGGGTTAAATATCAACACAAAACCCAACACCACCATTTAAATGACACAGTTTCACAGTACCTAACAATAAACGTGTATGCTTATGATACTTTAGGTTTAGATTAGTAAAGCCATAGCAATGTAAACAATGTCTAATAAGTATTTCTAAAAAAAAAGTCAAATAGGTAAACACACACTGACCTTGTCCTGATGGTTCGTTACTTCACCCATGGCTCTCAGGTCTTGTATGGTGAAAGTAGTTCCACTTGAAGTTGTCTGTTCATAGCTCAGTTTCAGTGAACTAATGTGTGTGTTTATGAGTGCAAAAGAGGAGAATGGTTTAGAAAACAGATCATCAACTCATCAATGTATGGATTCTGGACTTTTAACTGCAAAATGATTCAGTCAGTTGCAAATGGTCAGTCCCTGGGATAAATAAAAATGTATTTTCAATACAATTATACATTTGCTTGTATATTTTCTGCACCCTACCTGCACTGTAGCTGGGGTTTGATGCCAGAAGGTGGCTGAGTTGGATGATTAAATGCATCTGTAAATTGCAGAGGCAACACAAAGGGTACCCCCACTTGAACAGGAGAAGGAACAACACCCACCACAAAAGCTGCTGCACTGCTTTCTGAGAGTAGGAAGAAGAGAATACACATGGACACACACGGACACACAGAGACGGGGAAAAAAAATTATGACAAAAATTTATTTTTGGCCTTAGTCCTCTAGTCAGATTAACAGAGACACATGCTGGGATTGGCTGCTCAAAATTTACATGTGTGATGCTCTGGTTTTAATAAATTACTTAATTATTTAATAACTAAAAAGTAGTCAAGCACATAAAACAATTAACATACACAGAAATTCTCAAAATAATTATGCGAGATACCTTTAATACTGAAGTTGAGTGTATAATGAGGCAGTCGTCTTCCAGCCAACTCGTTCGTTGGGGAATCACCATCACTCAGTATCGTTTGCAGATGAAGTGTGTATGTCCCCAGCTTATTAAAATTTTCTAAATACACAAAAACACAGATTACATCCAGCAAGATATTTCTGAAGACAATCATAAAAGCTGAGAATGTATTTCATGAGTACAGAAGGCCTCAAAATGACACAAAGCATCACATACAGTCCCTTATGATAATACAGGAACTTTTGGAAAGGCCAATTCTTTTGTCTTTGCTATACACTGAAGATGTTTGGGTTTGAGAGCAAAAGATTAATATGAGACGATCGATCAGAATCTCATCTTGCATTTCCTGATATTTACATCTAGATGTGTTAAACGACTTACAACATGGCACCTTTGGTGGCAGACCGTACGCTTACATATGCTTGATTCTTAATACAGTGTGCTGCTACCTGGATGATCATCAACAGTTTTTATGTTTTGTGATAGTTGTTCATGAGCCCTTTGTTTCTCCTGAGCAGCTAAACTGTCCACTCTTCTTAAGAAAAATCCTCCAGGTACTGCACATTATTTGGCTTTCCAGCATCTTCTGCATATGTGACCCCTTTCCAACAGTGGCTATATTATTTTGAGGTCTTTTCACACTTAGGACAACTGAGGGACTCGTACATAACTATTACAAAAGGTGCAAACATTCACTGACTCTCAAGAAGGAAACACGATATACACAAAGTGAAAATTTTGAACAGGATGATGGATGTAAATTGTTATTATATTGTCTTCTGGGAAACATGTAAATATCTTATGCAGCTTCTGAAGAGCAGCACTAAATTAAAAAAATAAGATCTTTAAACAAAATAATAACAATTTATACCGATCATCCTGTTAAAAATTTACATTACCCTGGCTCTTAATGTAGTGTGTCACCAAACAAGGACAAACAAAGGACTCATAAACAACCATCACAAAACATAAAAACAGTCACTGATCATCCAGGTAACAACACACATTACTATGTAAACTTTTGAACTGGGTCATTTGTATAAATGCAGTTATTATTGTGTCTTGTGGACTATATGTAAACATCTGCTATGTGAAATAGCTTATTCAGGGCAGTACTAAATAAAAAATGAAATTTTTATGATCCCCCTTATTTTTTTAATTGCTAACATTTTGCAGCAGATTCTGCAAGGCGTGTTTAAACTTATGACCCCAACTGTAAATAACACTAAATATTTTGTTACATATCCCATGCTTGCAATAACTGCACCAAGCTGGCGACCCGCCCTCCTAGTACTCCTCTTATTATAAACCCAAATGGATAATGGGAATATAAAACTGAAATTGGCAGACAGAATGATTCTGTAGAATTCATTCTGCTGCTACCATCATGAGTTACATCATCAATAATGATTAGTGAGCCCGTTCCAGAAGCAGCCATGCAAGCCCAAGCCATGACACTACCTCCACCGTGCTTGACCGATGAGCTCGTGTGTATTGGAACATGATTGGATTCTTTTTTTCTCCATAGTTTGGCCTATCCATCAATTTGGTAGAGATTCATCTTGGTTCAAGACCTTTTGTGGCTCATTTCTGTATTTCTTTGCGAATTCCATAGTGTTTTGTATTTTGTGGTATGGCCTCTATATTTCTGCACTCAAAGTCTTCCTCGATTGGTGGCTTGTGATACCTTCATCCTGCCCTGTGGAGGCTGTTGGTGATGTCACTGACTGTTGTTTCTGGGTTTTTCTTCACAGCTTTCAATGTTTCTGCTGTTGTTTTCCTTGGCTAACCTGTTCCATATGTGGTTGTTAGTACACAAGTGGTTTCTTTCTTTTTCAGGACATTCCAAATTGTTGTAATGGCTATGCCCAATGCTTTCGCAATGGTTCTGATCGACGTTCCTTCTTTTCTCAGCTTCACAGTGGCTTGCTTTTCTCTCATAGACAACTCTCTGGACTACACGTTGGCCTATTCTTTTTAACAACAAATGCAGTCTTCACAGGCGAAATCCAGGGTTCACGTACATTCAGAGCTCTTAATTGTTTAAACAGTCAATCTAACAGGGCACACGTGGGCAATAACAAACAACTCTCAGGTACGTGTTCCAGTATTTTTGATCACCTGAAAAATCAAACAAAAAGGTGCTATTTTCCAAGTTGTTTAACACATCTAGATGTAAATATGTAAATGAAAGCTGAAATTCTGATCTATCGTCTCATTCATCTTTTGATCTCAGACCCAAATGTCTTTAGTGTGTAGCAAAAACAAACGCAGTGGCCTTGCTGTTCCAATACTTTCGGAGGGGACTGTACAGGGGCAGATGAATACAAACTCGCTAGCTAACCTACAGTCCAAGTGAACCTCAAATGTGCTGCCCCAGTCTCGTGTTTTGGTTGCCTGGAAATTGAACGGGCTGAAAGAAGTAGCAGCTAACATAACCGTAATAACGTATGGTGAGAGAGTTAGCTAGATAAGTGCGTTAATACAGACTAAAGGGGAAAACGAGTGTGTGTGTGTGATCATTAACTTCCTCTAGCAAAGTTTGTGTCACATTGTGTGATATACATCTTTTAGTTGTTTATCTTTTTTTTTTTTTATTTTTTTTTTAATGATTTCTATTTATGTATTATTAGAATTATTGGGATTGGGATGTTGTATTTCTGTAGACATTAGAAGTATCATCAAACCCATCGTTTTTCATATTTGCAGTTTTGTTTTGTTTTTTTAGCAAACCTGGACATTGTAATACATGTCCTGTATCGTTGAAATGTTTTCAAGTACTGTGATGTGATGGGTTTTTTTTTGTTTTTTTTTGCCATCCTGCCCACCCCTGCTACAAATGAAATTATATAGAAATGTGTGGTCATTCCAGATAATCCTGATCGGGTCAGATAAATGAAGTGACGCGATTACATAGCGATCATGAGAGGCTTTCAGTGAACCCACCACCAACTGATGCCTCTCACGCTGAAGTAGAAATGATTCCTTTCGAGTCGTGTTGTTCAGTATGACTCACTATCACCATTATGGCTACGCACGTCGAGCAAAATTTTTTGCACCCTGATAATCGTGTCCTAGTAGCAAATGGAGAAGGATCCCGAACCCCCAACCCCCCCCCCCCCCACATCCCCTCCAAATGTTTTCAACAAGCCAAAGTGCACACATTAACATACATTTGCATAAATTAATGTAGATTAGTATGCATTGTAGTGTTTTATGTCTCACCACTCGGATCTCGGAGTTTTGCGTCATTACGGCTTAAAATTCTCGGCAGCTACGAGTGACTAATAATGACCCTTTTTGTCTCTGTAGAAGCAGGATCAGGGTCAGGTCTTACTGGATGCAGTCTTTAAACATCTGGAACTGACAGAGCAGGACTATTTTGGACTTCAGGTCACTGATGACTCCTTGGACAGCCAGGCAAGCCATATAAAAAAACCACACACACACACACACAGGTTCTTCTCTATAAGTAAACACACACATGGATGGATAAATGGATTTGTGAAAGGACAACCAGATGGATATACATGTACATCAAGACAAGACACAAGGATAGACTGGTTGGTGGCTGGAGAGATGCACTAGCATACAAAAACTTCCTTATCAGGAATTTCTTCTCAGCATAAAATGCACAAAACGCACCACCTTTTTTAAAAATAGTTAAGCAGTTTCATATTTACGCACTCAAAGGCAAAAATTCACACGTTATGTATTCAAGGGTGACAAAATTCACATTGTGTCCTTACTACTGTTTCCTACATTCAGTCACCTAAAACTCCGTCTATTGAAACCCATTTTCTTTGGCCAAATGCCCCTTAAGGCTGAGTTTAGGATTTATGGCATATTTTATTTTCGCACATTTTTAAAAAAAAATCTATCACTAATGAAATCTAAAAAGAATGTATGTGACCTAAAAGTGATATTAATTAATTGTTATATTTTTAACTGTTAAAAATATGGTGTGTCAGGATGCCAAGTTACCTAAAAAAACAATAAAACATCACTTTTTGTAGATAAATTAGATAAGATATGCTTATGATAAAAATGATAATTGTATGCTATAAAGATATTTATGTATTATCTTTTGTTATTTTTAGTAAAAAAAAAAAAAAAAAAAAAAAATCCTTCAAACATGTTCTTATGCAGCTTCTAATGCATCATCTTATGGTAAAATAAGTGTTAGAGACATGGATGGATGAAAGGACAGATAGAGCTACAGAGACACACACACACACACACACACACACACACACACGGGCCTGACAAGTCGCAGTTGAGTCTCAGGTCATGTCATACTCCAGTGGTTTGTAACTGATACAACAGCGTTAACAGCGCAGCAGAGGCGAAAGAACACCTGATGCATAATTCATAGATTCTGATGAATGTTATTTAGAAGTGATAAATGTTTTACTTTGTATTTCACACACTGCTTGCCCCAAGAAAACATTAATTTAAGCTGTTGTGTGTGATCTTTCCTTTGTTGTGTTATTTATAGAGGTGGCTGGATCCAAGCAAGCCAATAAGGAAACAGTTGAAAAGTAGGTGAAAGAACATGCTATTTTCATTCTTAAAATCCTTCGCCGGGGATATAAAAAAGTCACACACACACACACACACACACACCCATGTTAAAACTGCAGGGTTTTGTAATGTAAAAAAAAGATGAAAACCAAGAGAAAATCATGTCGGATTTTCTGCCACCTTTAA
The DNA here is from genome assembly GCA_033441845.1 of Pangasius mekongensis. NCBI lineage: Eukaryota > Metazoa > Chordata > Actinopteri > Siluriformes > Pangasiidae > Pangasius > Pangasius mekongensis. The sequence goes on along the minus strand of JAKKZJ010000025.1, from coordinate 14,292,709 downwards.
TGTGATCTAGCGACCACCAACATTTACGTGAAAAAAACAAACATTTTAGGGAAAAGAAAAAAAAAAAAAAAAAAAACTTACAATAACCACCCTTTTGTAATGAAGAATGGGACTGTGCTCATCGCATTCAAACTTGTTCCAAAGTATTCTTCATATTTCTGCGCTATGGGGTAGGGTGTCTAGACGGAACATCTTTTCACAAAAAATAAATTGAAAAAAAATAAAATAAAATCAAGCATAAATCATCCCAAATCATGTGGCAAAATGGCTTCAGAACCAAGGTTATCGCCCAAAGAACACCGTCCCCATGGTGAAGCACGGTGGTGGCAGCATCATGCGTTGTGGCTGCTTCTCTTCAGCTGGAACTGGGGCTCTAGTCAAGATAGAGGGAATCACGGACATCCCGAAGCACAAATTCAAGTCCACGAAAGGAGCGACTTCAGAAAAAAAAGACGATAGACATTTTGAATCCCATTGCAAACCTGTGGAATGATGAAGAGGGCTGTGCACAATTTGATAGATCTGGAGCATTTCTGCAAGGAAGAGTGGAATAAAGTTGCCAAGTCAAAAGCGGAAGAGTTGGTAGACCCTTGCTCAAAAAAGACTGTGTGCTGTATTACAAGCAAAAAGTTTTTAAATGATATGTACTGTATGTTTGCTTAGAGTAAATGACTGATCACTGTTTTTTTTTTTTTTCCTCCAGGGGTCACTCCAAATAATCTGAGTTTTAGAGTGAAGTTTTTTGTAAGTGATCCAAGCAAACTTCAAGAGGAGTACACAAGGTGCCACCTTTTATATGAATGTTTTAATGAAAAACCCGTCGAGTAAAAGCCAAGTGTTAAACAGCGTGTTTATGTTTTAAAATGTACATGTCTTATTCGCTTAATTTCAGGTACCTGTACTTTTTGCAGTTGAAGCAGGACATCCAGAGTGGAAAGTGAGTAGAATTGTGAACTCCAGTTAATGGCATACAGACAGATGGACAGATTTAAGTATAGAATAGTAATAATATCATAGTTTTAAATTGCACATTTACATCTGTATTCACTGAGCTTCGTCATAATGAAGGCTGAGACTTTACTCAAGGAACTCTACTTTGTATTTGTTGTAAATTGCGAACATGATGCGACGTGTGTCCTCTTGGTCTGTTAGGTTACCGTGTCCCCAGAATGCAGCAGCGGTTTTGGCCTCCTACGCTGTTCAGGGTGAGTATTTCTTTTATCAGAGGAGTTTCAACACTGTTATTTAGAAGGAATTAATGATTAAATTGGCCAGCATTCATCAGTACCCTTTTTAGCCTCAGCCATAAAGTGTACTGCAAGAAAGCTATCAAAACTATACCCTTAGGAAAAGGTGCGATATGTATATTTGCCCTTCTGTTTATGAACTCGGGGGTACTCTGGGATGTGTTTTAAGCCTTTAAATGTTTTAAACAAGTGAAATAATCAGTGAATGATTAGGATTGTTGTAAATTTGCTAAATAGATTTGAGGTTTTGTGAAGTATGCTAATTTATGCACCGTTCATAAGATGAAGGTTCATTTGCATAAATGCATGTCATTAAACTCTCCAAAAATAAGAATATCAGTAATCAACTGCCAAAGATTCATGGTGATGATGGTAATGGTGGTAATGGTTAACTTCATGTTTTGGAAAAGTTGATCATTATGGGTGGCGGCTCAGGTGTTGGTTGGAGCTATGGAGTCTTAACATCTGGCTTTGGCTTTTGGCCCGGCGTTACACTTTTACATGACCATGAGCAAAGCCGAAGACTTGCCGTTTGAGACTTTAAGTGGGCAAAGGAGCCCATTGTGCGCTCCGGCTTTTTCTCACACGCACACACTCGGTCACAATGTGCGCTCTGTGTTGCAGCCGAGTTGGGGGACTACAGCCAGTCGGAGCAGTCACCAGACTACCTTTCCGAATACAGCTTCATCCCAAATCCGCCGGAGGATTTTGAGAAGGAGGTCGCCAAACTGCACCAGCAGCACACGTAAGCTGGGAGAAACTGCTAACTGGAAATCCTCTATATATAATTATGTAAAAGACAACGTGATTGGACTAAGTGGGGGAAAGAAAGGAAGCAGCTGAGTACACACACACACTCAGGCCAGAACAAGGCAGCTCATTGTTCCAAACTCTGAGATCGAGTCTCCTTACAGACTGCACAAATGACATCTCTCTCTCTTTTTTTTTTTTTTTTCAGTGGACTCACTCCTGCTCAGTCAGAGTTTAACTACTTGAATTCTGCCAGTTCTTTAGAGCTGTATGGAGTGGAACTGCACTATGCTCGAGTGAGTAACACTGCCTTTCTGCCTGCTTTCCCCACCCTCTACATTTTATTTTCACCCTTTTACTGAGGCCTGTTTGTGTTCCTGGACTGAAGTCTCTCTTCACATCTCATCCAAAAAAAAAAATGAAGAAAGTCCTCAGCACTGTACAGTACAGTATATAAATAAGGTGCAAAATTCCAAGAAATGCATTGGTTTAAAATTGACACCATATACAGCAGTGTGTGTATTCTCACATCAGCTTTTATTATTGCTTGTAACTTCTTACAATTCACACTTAATATGAACTCAGTCACTTAATAATCTTCGATTTGTTATTATCCAAGGAAGAATGATTCAAAGCGTAGCATACTAGTGATTTACATCTAATGAAATAAACACAGGCTTTATTAGTGTCACTGGTCCTCTTAAAAATGGTGGTCTGGGGTTCACAATACGGCAAACAGCTGGATCTAGTGCTTACCGCTTCGCGAACCTGTGTGCACACAAGTAGCATACTGCATGAATCCACAGTTAGGAAAGGAATTCTTCTGTGTGAATGCAAACCTGCGATTATGAACCCCGCCCCCAAACACACCCAGAACTGGTCCCGAGCGTTGACTTGGACCAACATGTGTTGTTGGGAGTGTATTGGGATGAATCCCAAATGGATTCTTATTCCCTATATTTGTTCATTACACAGGGTATAACAGAAAATAAAACTGTAGGCTTTGAAAGGCAGGCCAAAGAATTTCATCGAAATCTAATCAGTTTGTCAATTTTGAGTAATTTTTTTTTTTTAAATCGGGAAGTCGAGCAAACTCCCCAAATTAAAGAAATGCTTGCTCTTTTTTTTTTTTTTTTGAAATACTTAGTAATATTCCAAATTACAAATAGCTATGATACAACCAAGCTCTTTTCCTTGAAAACCAAACCTGTTTATGACAGGACCAGAGCAACACTGAGGTCTACATTGGAGTGATGGCTGCTGGGATCTGCATTTATAAAAACAGGGTACGGCTTAACCACTTCCCATGGTGAGTACTTCTATAGTTTAACACAACACTGTCCCTCATACATTATAAATCTAGACACGTGCACATGCACATATACTGTACACTAACCAGTGGTTGACAGTGCTAATGTATATTATATTGTTTTACTCCTCCATACCATAATATCTACTGATAGTTGTGAAGTGTGCGTAAGATTGAAACTGTGTAGGTTCAAATAAGAAATATGTGTATCTTGTGACGTGTGTGGCAGCTTCGGAAAACCCTTCATTGTGCAATTGTGAAATTTCCTACTATATATAGTTCTGAAAATGTAAACTGACTTTAAAAACAGACTGAAATACATCTCTTTTACATGGATCTCAAACCACAAGTTTTCACTGCAATTCCACTGAAATTCCACTAATTGTCTAAACTGCTATTTATTAATTTCATTTGCATTTAGTTTAATATAAAATGTAATCAAATATGAAAATAATAAATGTGTCTATCTTTTAGAGTCTGTGCTCTGTAGCATGGAGGTAAATATTTTTGTTCTCTTTCCCATTTCCTCTGACATTTTCATTTCTCAGGGTGAAAATTGTCAAAATATCTTTCAAATCAAGACAGTTTTTTATCCAACTTCGAAAAGAATCGGTAAGCAGTTTTCCCCACATGGAATGGAATTTGTCGCATGTTTTCTGAAATATTGTTTGCTGTGAAAATTTTATACAGGTTGCACACATCCTACTTAATAATGCCAGACCTTTATGTTTATGACCTTCCATATATTCATAGTGACCTTTCCATATATGAATATTCGTTTCTTCCTCAAGCATCTTTAATTTGTAGACATTTAATATCTCAGAGGAAAGGGGTTCTACCTGTAAGTGTACATCTTTTGTACCTTTAATCTATATCTTTTCTCTAGGAAGGTGCATGTAGTGTACCTTTTTATTAGGTCGTATTCCGAAAGCTAACTAAATTGTACAATACTGGTCCTTATCAATTTGGGGATGCACTTTCCCATAGCCCAAGTGGAAGCCCAGATACCATACTTCCACCCATCGAGTTGCACACTTCTTTGGTTTTGTTGTGCCTGTCTCAACGATCTCAGGACAGCCCTCAGATGCTGCCAATCATTACTATAAATAATAATGTCATCTAGATAGGCAGCGGCATAGGCAGTGTGCGGATGGAGGATTCTGTCCATGGAACGTCACTGGGGCTCTGAACAACCCAAAAGGAAGGGTCACGAATTGGTGTAAAAACCAAAAACCAAACCAAAGAGGCTATTTTCCAATGAGATATGGGAGTCAGAGGGATCTGCTAATATCCCTTTGTCAAATCCGGTGTCAACTGAAAGCGAGCCACACCTAACCGACCGAGCAAATTTGGACATTGCTTTGACTTTCCTAACATCCACACAAAACCAGACCGAACCGTCTGCCTTGGGAACCAGGACCACCAGGCTGGACCAGTTACTCCTTGATTAACAGTGGTAACAGTGGGACTCCTTGATTAACAGTGGTAGCTCAGTGGTTAGGACGTTGGGCTACTGATTGGAAGGTCATGAGTTCAATCCCCGGCACCGCCAGGCTGCCACTTATATAAAAATAAGATAAATGTAAGTCGCTCTGGATAAGGGCGTCTGCCAAATGCTATAAATGTCAATGTAAATGATTACCCCCCTATCGAGCACAGCTGTGAACTCATCCTGCACCCTTTATTTTTTGTGTTCGGGCAAACGATGGGATGGCTGTATAGCACCACTCCTGGGGGTGTCTCTGTGGTGGTCTTTGAGATAAGTGTGACCAGGTAGAGGCGAAAACATGTTGGAAAATTCCGTCTGCAACTTCTGTGATTTGGGATGGTGAGAGGTGGTCTCCACAAGGGACCGGGGTGGATTGAGGCCCCGGTTTTAGTTTCACCTCTGTTTCTAGCTCCTGCCTCTCCTGAACAACCGTTGCCAAAGCCACAGGGACCACTCCTCTCCATGGTTTAAGGAGATTGAGGTGGTGTACCAATGTAGCTATCAATGTAGCAATGCCCTCATGCAGTCCATTCTAATGGCCCAGTGACCAATTCTTTTGAAGGGGACCTCGATTAATGGAAGGGGTTGCAATGGCGCTTTTGCAGTGGCTGGTGGATTCACATCTGCGATATGCTGCACACCGACTGCGAACAACACTGCAAATGCCTGGCCAATAGAAGCAGGCCATGAGATGGTTTAGTGTTTTGTCCTGACCTAAATGCCCCACCATTGGATTATGATGAGTCGCCTGGAATAACATTTCCCGATGGCTCTTTGGGACCCATAACTGGGTCGTTTCTTCTTTTGTTTGAGTGTTCTGCAGCACTTGGTATAACCTTTATTTAGTAATTACAAAATAGGGGAAAGAGAGCATAACGTTGTGGGGGGGGGGGGTTTAGGGGCAGGACCCTCCGCATCTTCTGTGTTTTCTTGATGCGGAGCTGACGTTGATGGCCCAGGCAACGCCTCCCCAGCCAATGCTGCGCACATCCCACAGCATGCTACACCGTTGGAGGGCCCATCCACACACATTCCCCTCAACAACACCTGAAATGTCAGCCAGTTTGTCCCAGAAATCAGTGGATAGGTGAGGCGGGAACTAACCGCTACCACTATTCTATGCTTTCGTGCCCGGAACTGGATCGTGACAGCCACTAGGGGATACCTCACCTTCAGCTGGTGTGCTATGCGCTGTGCTTCATCTTGAACCAGACATTGGTGACTTGAGGTCTGGTTACAGCCTGAGTCCACCAATGTGTGGTATGCACCCCTTGAATACTCATCGGTATATGGTGCATCCCAACTCGATCGGGGGTGGCCTGTAGTGCGTCAGGGACCCAGTCCAACACGCCCCAACTCCATTATGGGGCACTGGTCCTGGAAATGCCTGGGTTCCCCGCAATACCAGCACACTGGCCCAGGCCTTACTCCGACAGCTGTGGCCAAAAAGTCACCGACCTGAGGGAGAGAAGACACAGACACGGGGGGAGAGGGAGGGGAAGGGAAAGCCCAGATTCAGGGGGGTAGAGGCAGCAAGTGGACCACCCACTGGGAGTCCGGCCAACCCCATGCTTCCACAGCACGCTCGAAGAGTTTGCTAAACGCCTCCTGCTCTGTGGGCAGCTCAAGGAGGGCCTGATGTTGCGTCTGGTGGATGCCGGTGAGGGTCATAATGATTTCCACAAGTGCCCAGGAATGTGGCTCTTCCTCAATTTCCTGGGTTTCGGCACCAGTGCGACACTTTACGGGGTGGACCGGAAATCTTCATTTTTCTTTACTAATCCCTTCGCTTTTCAGCGATTTTTTTCCATACATACATATATACACACACACGCGTGCACACACACGGCTCTGTGCTGCTCAGCTCTCTCTCTCCCATGGCTCTCATCTCTCCCTTTTTTTTTTTTTTTTATCTTTGCCGCCACTCACTGAAACGCAGAACACTCATTAGAAAAATCCTGCACTTGTAGATCCTTACCACTCACTTTTCTCGTCTCTGCCCTCCATTCACAAACCGGCGCTCAACCACGCCCCCGCCTCCTCAAAGGGAATCTATATTCAGGTAAAAGATAGATACTAAATATGCAAAAGATGTACCATTGAAGGTAATACCCCACTTACTTTTCTTTTCTGAGAGTGTTTACAAGGCTTGTGTGCTGCTTAATGTTCGTTAATTAAGTGTGATCCATAGCTGTATAGGACAGTAGGTTAAATCGAAGCTATTAGTGCTTTCTGTGTTATAATCTGCATTCGTAGCTATACAATGCTTTTGTGCCGAGTTATGAGAGAGACTCAGCTCAGTAATCTATAAGATGACGAGCGTTAAAGGCATTATTAACATGGGTGTTGAAGTTTTGTAAGTTGATTGTTTTGAGCAGGGTGTACGGATTGAGGAGGTGAGAAAGCTAAGCAGACTAAAGTGCCGCTGCATTGCACTCTTTAGTTAGAGATGAAGAATGGGCTAAATCCCGCTGTCTACAGATAGTCAAATGGAATTGCAAATAGAACCACGTCAGTGAAAAAGTATAAACCAAAAAAAAAAAATCAGCTCAGAATTTAAATACAAAATAAATATTTTGCAGTGCTAACACAAAATATTGATATGCAAATCGTTCAGGGTGTATTTCTCCTTTTTTGGCTCCTCAGCATCAGTGCACCCAAGATTATCAATTTATCCATGTTTGACTATTAATCCAACTCAGTTTGGACTGTATTAATCCCTGCATTTCTTTATTTTTCACTTCGTCAGAGTAAGAGCAGGGAGTCACTGTTGGCCTTTAGCATGGCGAACTACAGAGCGTGTAAGAACGTGTGGAAGGCCTGCGTGGAGCACCACACGTTTTTCCGACTGGAGCGGCCCTTACCTCCCCAGAAGAACTTCTTTACACACTACTTCACTCTGGGCTCCAAGTTCCGTTACTGGTGAGATATAACATTTCTTTAATATCCTGATCACAGTATACAGAAGATTAGCGAATACACAAAAACAAAATGAGACAAAATCATGTCAACCTTCATAAATTTTTTTTTTTAAATACCAGAATATCTGAAGTTACCCTTGTTTATCATTGTTTAAAACAGCCAGGGCTTTAATAAACATGTATTTAAGAGGACAAGAGAATTTTGCCCAATGCACAGATGGTTACAAAGGCAGAAAGTTCTCCAAGATCTCCACAGTTGGAGATTTGCAGAAGATGGTTGAATTTTGGGATCAACAAATCTCTGAATCTATAATTAGATGCCATTTCGCTGTCGACAAGGTATTTGGAGGACATGCCAGAAGAAATTCATCTAACCCCAAACAAGGATGGATGGAAGGATGGATGGATGGATGGAAACTACAGAATAAGTACATGGTGTTTGCAAGACACTACTTGAACTTTGACTAGAATGGGGCTCTGTGGATAGATCTATCTATCTATCTATCTATCTATCTATCTATCTGAGACAGATAGATCTAACCTTGTAAGGATACATGGCTTCATGAACACCATGAAGTACCTCTCTGCCTCTGCAAATCCAGGAAGTTATAACTGGGTCATGGTTGGGTCTTCCAGCAGGATAATGAGCCATGTAAAATGGTTTAATGACAGCAGAATCAAGCTTCTGACATGTCCATCTCCGTTCCCTGAGCTAAGCCCCACTGATAACCACAAGAAAGAGAGTCCACGAGAGAAGACATAGGACCCTGGAAGACATCCTGTGTTGGGAAGTGATCAGATTCATCACTCTTTATTCTCAGATGTCATCAAGCATTATAGGATAAGACTCAGTGCTGCATTTTAGCAAAAGGAGTTTATAGACGGTACTAAATGCTGCATTGCCAATAACTGATGTGCTTTTGTTGAAAATATATTTTAATAAGGCTGTTTAAATGTTTTTAGCATAAATGAAAAGTTAGATCCTCTCTAATGGTTAGATTAAGCTAATTAATCACGCAAACATTTTCTAATAACCTTTTTTCACCCAAGGGTGCCAGTAATTCTCGAGCTGACTATTTTCTTCCCATAGCCTTGGAAAAATCCTTTAGTTCTTTGAGTCAGTGGTGAATCAGCACGCTTAAGATTGTAGTGAAGTTTATTGCGTTCTTGTAATGTTCCGTGATATCTCCCCAGTGCCTGGTACATATTGCCTCACGCGACATCAGATTATCTAATTTCACTGTAAGCTCAAGGTGAACATCAACAGGAAATTTTTACGGCGGCAAAAGACAGACATGACAGATATGGGGGAAAGGGTGAAATATTACCAGTTCATTCCAAACAGTCAGACGTGTAGAGTACATGGACTGTCTGCATAGTTTGGGGGTTTCCCCTCCTCTAACACACCTGATTCAGCTTTAAAAAAATAAAAATAAAAAATCCCTTTCATTAGTTCAACCAGTAGTTGTACTACACTTTTACTACGCCCACAAACTGTGAGTTCGTCAGACATTCCAAACTTCACTACAAATTCAATTTCAATTATAAATAAAGCTCATGTATTTTTAGCAGTGTAACTGTTTTTTTTTTTTGGTTTTTTTTTAAATGGCATGCAACAAAAGTTGTTGGTAATACAACAAATGATAATGGAAAGGCATAAATGATGATTATTATGTAACCTTGCCTATAACCATTACCCACACACATCTAATTGGCTGTCGGTTATTGCTCTCTGTATAACAACCACTTTATTAATTACACACTATATAATCAGTCTCTATAATCACCCAGTCACTTGTATGCTAATAAATTGGGCTTTTTTTTTTTTTTTTTTTGGGCCACTGCTTGGAATTCCTTTGGTTGCCCCATGAATGAGACCCAAAACATTCATCCAGATCACCACAAAAATGTTTCAACAGCCACAGAATCAAGCTTTTGACGTGTCCATCCCAGTCCTCTGACCTACCCCCCCCCCCCCCCCCATGTGTGCTGATTCACATATGAATTGTGCGAATGTGACACTCCAATAGGACAATCAAGCTTCTAATGGATTTCAGCAATGTTTTTCTTTTTTTTTTTTTTTCCTTCCATCAGCGGAAGAACGGAGGCTCAGTCTGTCCAATACGGAAAAGAGCAAGGAGTCAAGGACAGAGTGTTTGCCAGGTAATACACTAAATATGGGTTAGACTTCTCAGATGCAAATAAGAGGTTATGCATATTATATTTTGTAATTCAGTAGGCATGACATGCGGTGTTCGTTTTGACGGCAGATTTTCATTTAGTTTTAGTCATAGTCTTGACTAAAATGCAATTTTAGTTTTAGTCATAGTCGTCTTCTTTGTTTTAGTTTTAGTCGACTAAATCTACTGTAGATGTAGTTGACTAAAATATATTGGGTTTAATTTAACTGTAATTTAGTTAAACTATTGCAATATACAAAATATTCTAATGAAACAATGAAACAAAACCAAGTCTCATTAAATATATGGAATAACAGCCTTTCCATAAAAGACCAAAAATTAGATATGCATTGTTTATAACTTGCATATGACATTCTTCATTCTTTAAAGCAAAAGTGCAACTCCAAAAATAATAAAAAAAAAAAAAAAAAAGAAAAACTTATTGAAAAACAAATGTTACCATATTGATTAACATTTTGATGACTGAACGAGCTGACAGGGCTGCGCATGCGCACATACGGCGCTGTACCGTCACGCCAAAGAGGGAGATTAGTGAACGACAAATACGAGTCAATTAGTGATGGGAAGTTCGGATCATTTTACCGACTCGGACCTTTGCGTCTCGTTCAGCAACATGAACGAATCTTTTTTCGAGTCATTGCGTTCATTTCATTCATTTTAGCCAGATATAATTAAAATGTTACGTGTTACTTCCCTAACACATCTACTACTTACGCAAACGTTGATAAACACCACAAACAAGACAAAACTATAATGCTATAATAAACAGAAAACATTACTGTTTACCTGGATCTTTAGTCTATGATTAGCTCACCTCACCTCTTATCTGACAAGTCTTCGGGTTTGAGTCGTTCGTTCGTCACGTGACAGCCGGAAAGAGAATTGATTAGTTCATCTCTCGGGTCTTCGGGTTTGGTTAATGAACTAACTCCAGTACCGAACCGATAGGATCTGCGCATGCGCGGCGGAATGAATCACTTCCCGAGTCACATTAAAGATTCGTTCAAAATGAACGAATCGTTCAAGAACGATTCACTAGAGTCAATGCGTGAAGTGAACGAGATCGTTTAGGCCTAGCTAAAACTTACAAAGGCAGATTCGTTCACAAACGTAACATCACTATCTTACATTAAATAAAAATGATTTTTTTTTTTCCAAACATGCACTCTTCATTTTGTTACATAACCGATTCAATTTGAGGACAGCAACAAATACCGTTTATTATCTTTAGCATGTCAGTCAGTTTTAATGTAACGGAGTCACTTCTCTAGTGAGTACAGGTCTAGTGAGAGGCTGTAGGCCTCCTGTTTCAGTCATGCAAAAGCACACCGACTCAGATAAGCTGACAAAATAGCATTAGCAAAAAAAAAAAAGTCGTGCTTACCTTCGCGTGAATTTCAGGATGATTCCCTCGCAGACGTCGCTTTAGATTTGGTGTGTTTTTACCAGAGATTTCCGGTTTACACAAGGTCTTGTTTGTCTTGACATCGAACGTGAAATTGACCCATATATCGTCTCTTCTTTTTCTCCCACCTGTTGCCATTATGTTCATTATAGTTTAAGTCAGACAGACACCCAGTGTACGCGCGCGCCGCGTCGCCACGTGCATCAGTACGTTACTTTTCAAACGTGCGCGTGCGTCTTCCCGCGCCACGCGCCAACATTAATTCTGATTGGATCTTTTCCAAAAAAAAACACAAAAACGTCCCTCACTCGCATTTTCGTCTCGTTTTCATTAGTTAACGAAAATGTCAGTATATTTTAATTATATCATCATCATCATCATCACTTAATTTTTATTTAGTTATCGTCTCGTTTTCGTCAGTGAAAATTATAACGAAAATATTTCGTCAACGAAATTAACACTGAGGACATGACTTTTGACATGATTTTACACTCTCTTTCTTTAAAACTGTGACTGGCTGGGACTATTATTGAGTATTATAGAAAACACAGTATGTAGTACAGTGTAAAAGTTGACATATATGACAGAAAAAAAGCTTATAAATTGGTTTATCCTTTTGAAATTTAACCGCAGCACAGTAACTGTAGTCTGAGTTATTACAGATGTGGCAGGAAGTAGGGGGAGGGTGAAATATTAAGTACAAGGGTCCAAAAGCTGCTTATGTGTTACCAAAGGTGTTAGAGAATATTCATATGTGCATCAATAATGAATGCTTGTTTCACACCTGTATGAAGTGTTCACGGATGAAAAGTGCGACTTAGAATTCTTTAATAAATGAAAAATTGCGATCATTGGCAAGTTGCTGTGGTGTAAGAGGAATAAAACACTACTGTTTTATAGGAAAGGAATCATTTTTGTGCATGCTGATCGTAACTTCACTTCACACACACTTTCCACATCACATTACCCTTTACACCGTCATTGAACAGCATGTCTCAGAGTGTCTTAATCCTTACATGTGTCACGTAGCACTTTAAACTGTACCACTGAGTGCTCCATGTAAAAATAAATAAATAAATAAATAAAATTATATATATATTTTTTGCTGTGCCTACTTGTCCTTGTCTGAGTAGCTGTGACATCTCAAAAGTTCGACTCTTTTAACAGCAATAACTAATCAAGCATCTTGCTGGAGTTTGTAAGGCAGTATTATAGCACTGTTTTCCGAATTAGTAACACTTAGGTGACATTATGATGATGTTTGTTGCTACAGACATGAATAATGTTATCTAATCTTGTCTGACTGTAAAGGAAACTACATTGTCTAGCATCATTATAAATGCTGATTCAACACTGAAACGGACTGAAACATAAATGAGAAGCAGTTGTGCTCTTCTGAATCCCGAATAAGTATAGCACTTTTGCCGTGCGTGTGAGTGGGATTTGGAAAGTGTGTGTATTTACAGTCAATCAGTTACTCAACAGGCAAAAAAAATAAAAATGGATAAAATGTCCTTGCAAGTGGGTGAGACGTGTCTTCAGTCCTCTACTTGTTTTCCGTGTGAGCGTGTGTGGTTAAATATTCTGAGAAAGATACATCTAAGTAACACAGGAAGCTTCCACAGGGTGGGTGCATGTGTGTGTGTGTGTGTGTGTGTGCGCGTGCGTGTGTGTGTTTAGCAAGAAGACACTCCCTCTTGGTTTTAAAGTTACAGTTATTGTTTAGTGTATCATAGTAAATGATGTTGGGACTCAAGATGAGGCTAAGGCTTTCACACTGTGCTTCTAGCAGGTACATTTTCAGTTGGTTTGTTTATTAAGACTTCATTTATTCATTCGTGTCTTCTAGTTATTACTCGTGTCTGGTTTCCTTGTAACGCGTCGTAGTCGTATTATTACGCGGCTTAGTGAGCATTTCATCAGTCTTTATTTATGTCTCGGAGAGGTTTCAGAGCATCTTCTGAAAAATGAAAAGTGAAACCAGGCCGCTTGAAGAACAGTGATGAATAAAATACAGCAACATTGTCTGAGAGAAACGTCTGGTGCAAATGATGTCAAAACCAGCGCTGTAAGTTGAGTGCAAAAGTTTGTACCCCCCATGGTCTCTGGATTCAGAGACGCTAATGTGAATGTATCCTACAGTTCCAAAAACGAGGCAAAATGGAAAAATTAACTACCGTAACACAAGAAGTCAGTTTCCAGATCTGATCAGAAGAAGGTGTGTATATATATAAATATGACAAATCCAAAGGCTGCTCATGGGATAACCACAGGTTATAGACTGTTGTATAGTCAGTGGTAGGTTTACATGATATTAGAGGATATTTCTCACATTCAGAAGGGGAGATGCAAACTTTTGAACTGACATCATTTTAATGTTTTAACTATTAATGTCTTAACACGCACTGTATATCTGTATAAGTGATCGTATTAAGAAACATGAAAATTTTATTCTAGCACTTTCTGTAAAGCGCATATTTATAACTCAATATAGCTCAATAATGCTATAATTAATTCCTTAATAAGTGTCACTATTCATTATAATGTCATGTGCTGGTCTGCTCAACCTTTATAACTAATAATGACCTGTGTATAATTATAAAGCCACTATAATACATTATAAACATTTAAAATGCCATCACTGAGTGTGTGAGTGAAAGAAACGTGAAATTGGTACTCATTATAATAGTAAGACTGTTAACTTATTTTTGTTATGTGATATGGAAACTCATTATTACTACAGACACATGACTGAAGTTTGAAGCGAAAACTTTAATATGAAAATAATAAAAAAAAAAAACAACAACATTTTGTTCCAAAACATCCAAAAAAAATGACGCTAACTCTACACTCGTCTGTAGTAACCATTGTTGTTGTATATTGTCTGGAGCGTCCACCATACAAGTCTATGTATGTTTTCTTTTCTATTAACCAGCACCAATCAGAATGGAGCATTCAGTAGCACTGTGTTATAATTCAGATAATTAAAAACGCAGCTATAGGCCCTGCATCTTAACACCAAACAGCTTAAACTCAGGTCACCGGAGTTCCAGTGTTGTTGACTGTGTTCTGTTGGTGACGTTTGACCCCCCAGGTCACCCAGCAAGCCAATGGTCAGGAGGCTGGTGAGTGGGACAGACTGGGAGACGGTGAGCAGGAACTCTCTCTCAGACGAACGACTGGAGACACAGAGCCTGCCTAACCGCTCACGCCCGGGCTCGCCCAATCAGTGAGTTCAAATATACGTACAAATTTTATACACACCTTATTTATTTAGCTCAGCGAATTGAAGTAAAACCTGCTTGCTTATATATATATATGCAAGTTTGAGTGCGTCTTACACACTCAACCAAATGAATAAACTCTTGGTGTGAATGAGCTCAAGTGCAAGTAGTAATAATAATAATAATAATAATAATAATAATAATAATAATTCACCATTCATCTTCGGTAACCACTTTATTCTGGTCAGGAGCCTGTCCTGGGAGTGCTAGGTGGAAGCCGGGAGAAATGTCCAATCTCAGGGCACCATGCACACACAATTCACACCTAGGGGCAATTTTCGGTAGCAATGACAAGGACTGTGACACCCACTGAACCACCAATCTGCCCAATAATAATAATAATAATAATAATAATAATAATAATAATAATAATATGTATGTATGTAAAATGTTTCATTCTGAGTCTCAAAAAATCTGTTTTACATAAAAAAAAAAAAAATTACACAAACAACAAAGCAATCCACAATCATAAACAAAAGAACTTACAGATAACATTGAAAAAAATCGATGACTGAAAGAATTACATCTAACACCAACTGAGAGTGCTTGAGATGGGTTGTACTGTTTCAGAAGATCAGTAAGACTTTGTAGTCAATACGAATTGGCTGCATGTACAGGCATTCAGCCATTGCTGGGCTTTTCATCTCATCATGTTTCATCTGGGCTTTTCATCTTATGCACATTTCTAATTTGCGCATAAGAAAACTTCAAGGGAAACCCAAGGAGTTGCATTTCCTTTTCCAAGAATTTTAGAAATAAATAACCTTCCCACACACACACACCTGAGCACTGTGATTGCCGCTTGTCACCCGCAGTTCCATATTCGCTGCGGACGGCACCCGGATCCGGCCGTCCTCCATCGGGCATCTGGTGGACCATGTGATCGATGACTCGGTGTGCCAAGCTTTCACCAACCACAAGTCAGCATCGTCAACACAGGCTAACAGCATCAGCCTGGACTCGACCCCGTAAGTGTGCTTGTTGATTTATGACCTGCTTCTGATTTTATGCATAGTTTTTCTTTCATATTAAATTACAAACTTTGTTTCTCCTTGTTACCACGAAGACAGATCCTACAATTATATCTTACAGTAATCTTTGTCATACACAAATTTTACAGTGCTGCTGTGCTTGTTTTTCGTGGAGCTTCCAATGTAGAAAAAGTTGCCAAAAAAGAGTGATATCAGAGTCGGTGAAAAAATATGAACGAACGACCTACAATATTTGAATTCAAAATATGTTGAATTTGAATTCAGAGTATTTCTGTGCCAATATTCAAGCTTTAAAATGGAACTAGGAATAACAACTTGTCTATTTTTTGGACTTTTACCAGTTTGAAAAACAACCTCCTCGTCACCAAAGTTAAAGTTAGTTAGTTAGCAGATATTAGTTACAAGTGGCAAGACAAAATCTATTTATATAATGCTTGAATAGACATTTATTTAATATACACTATATTGCCAGAAATATGCAAACACCCATCCCAATTGTTAAGTTCAGATGTTTCAGCTGCACCCATTACTTACAGGTGCATAAAATCAAGCACATAGCCATGCAATCTCCATAGACAAACACTGGGAGCAGAATGGGTTGTAAAGAGGTGAAGAGCTCAATGACTTCAAACGTGGCACTGTCTTAGGATGCCACCTTTGCCACAAGACAGTCTGTGAGATTTCTGCCCTGCTAGATCTGCCCCAGTCAACTGTAAGTGCTAGTATTGTGAAATGGAAGCATCTAGGAACAACAACAGTTCAGCCACAATGCGGTAGACCATGCAAACTTAGAGCAGGGGCGCCGAGTACTGAAGCGTGTAGTGCGTAAAAATCACCTTTCCTCTGTTGCACCACACACTGCGGAGACCTGAACTGCCTCTTGAAGCAACATCAGCATGCCTGGGGTGGTGGAGTGTGTAGCACACCACCACTGGACTCTTGAGCGGTGGAAACGTGGTCTCTGTAGTGATGAATAATGCTTCACTAGATCTAGCAGTCTGATGGACGGGTTTGGGTTTGGCGGCTGCCAGGAGAACACTACCTACTAGAATGCATGGTGCCAACAGTAACATTGGGAAGAGAAGAGATAATGGTCTGGGGCTGTTTTTCCAGTGTTTGGATTTTCAGTGTTTCAGCCTCCTAGTTCCAGTAAAGGGTGATAGTAATGCTACTATAGACAATTGTATATTTCTGACTTTGCGACAACAGTTTGGAGGCCCTTTCCTGACACGGTTTGGCGAGTTTGCTATGGTCAGGATCAGCCATAACATTAAAACCACTGGCAGGTGAAGTGAATAACATTGATTATCCCGTTATAATGGCACGTATCAAGGGGTGGGATATATTAAGCAGCAAGTGAACAGTCAGTGTTCAATGTTGATGTGTTGGAAGCAGGAAAAATGGGCAAGCGTAAGGATCTGAGCAACTTTGACAAGGGCCAAATTGTGATGGCTAGACGACTGGGTCAGGATAGCCCGTCTGGTCCGATCCCACAGAAGAGCTACTGTAGCACAATTTGCTGAAAAGATTTATGCTGGCTATGATAGAAAGGTGTCAGAACACACAGTGCATCGCAGCTGACCCCTGTCCACCACCCTCTACTGGACCATGGGGCACTGGAAGAAGGTGGCCTGGTCTGATGAACCACATTTTATTTTACATCATGTGGACAGCCGGGTGCGTGTGCATCGCTTACCTGTGGAAGAGATGGCACCAGGATGCACTATGGGGAGAAGGCAAGCTGGTGGAGGCAGTGTGATGCTATATATATATATATATATATATATATCAAGAAATGAAAGCTGATTCTGATCTGAAAACTTTTGAACAGAATGGAGATGTGTACATTTTTCTTATTCCCCCCCCCAATGATATAGATATAGATCTATATATTTTTTTCCATGGTGTGTATGTGTATAGAGAGAGAGATGGGTGACAAATCAAAGGAAAAACCACCATAATGTGTCTTAGTAAGGTGTTGGGTAACAATGAGTCTAGAAGAGCTTTACTACACAGGTCTGTTGAGTTGTTACTGGAGGGATGAGTACCATGTTCCTTTGGTGTGTGTTTTGATGAAGGTGGTGGAGAGTGCTGTTTAACACGTCACTCCAAAAATCCCCCATCATTGTTAAACTGGGTTGCGATCTGGCGACTGTGAAGGCCACGGCATAAGATTCACATCCTCATATCAAACCATTCCGTGACTACTTGCGTCTTGCAGATGGTGACGGGGTCATCGTGGCAGAGACCACGTTAGAATTGTTTCATCGTGGTCAGAAGAACATAATATTTATTCGCAGTTACGCTTCCTTCTAAGACTGCAAAATGCCACCCACGTCATAAGAGACATCCGGGTTTTCTTTGATTTACTCATTGTTAATGTATTAAAAGTATGATAGGAGCTAGGTGATGACCACATGCTTAAATATATGACTAGTACAGTGTGTGTATATATGTGCGTGTGTGTGTGTGTGTGTGTGTGTGTGTGTGTGTGTGTGTGTGTGTGTGTGTGTGTGTGTAGGGTAGAGAAACGCTAATCAAGTTCATATCTGAGTCATCACAGTTTCCACAGTGCTCAGAGTTGCAGTTGGCATTTGGTACATGTGCTTATTTTAGCATTACACACTGGGTGGAAACTTTCTCTGGTTGGAGCTGTGGTTTGCTTTTGCTTTGCTAGATGTCGCACAGGTGGTTAGGTCAGGACTTTCGAACCTTTTTTTTTTTTTTTAAACATACATACTGACAGTGTAATACAACATACGTTTTATTTATGTGTATATACCTATATACTATTACTAGTTTTAAATATATTGAAGAAATATAGAGAGAATTGAAAAAAAAAAAGGTATTTAAATTTTATGTTTGTGGGCAAAAGTACTCACAGACATAAACCCTGGGTTTTTACTTTATGTTCTTAGATATAAAGGTCTGATTTAGTCAGATTTATTGGTTATGTAATCAGTATAATATGATGCTGGCTGGAATGCAGAATCAGAACAAAAAATTTAATGCCTAGTAAATAATTCTAAAGTTACGACAGTGACACTGTTACGGCTGAGACTACTGTGGTAGTAGGGCTTCATCGTAAATATGAGAATGATGTGGGCGGTCTGTTACACACACACACACACACACACACACACACACACACACACACACACACAGAAAGACTGATAGGCAGCTGCATTTGTGCTTCCTAATGTTCTAAAGTGTTTTAAGTCAGTAATGCCCTACTAATGGCATGTCTGCTCTAGAAAAGCAAGCACGGTAAACAGAATAGTTATTTTAGGCTACATTTGCCGTTAAGCCGTCTTTTCATTTAAACCAAGAACCACAGAATGTATGCTTTGCTTGGCTTTGTGGTTTGTACTTCATTCGAACATTGTCTGCTTAGTCTGTTTGCTTAATAGTTCTTCTCTAAAGGCATTTCGAAAATGCCTTAAATCGAGACCAAACCTAGGCTATTTTACTCCAGTGTGTAATCACTTAACATGAATGGCAATAACAGTTTGTGCAAATTTATAGCCTATGAAACTCTCTCTCTCTCTCTCTCTTTTTTAAAACTTGGCATTTTCTGATATAAATGTCCCAAAGGCTGAAATGCTTAACAGTGTGTCTGAGTAGGCCTGCTTTCGTGTTTGTAATCAGAGCATTCATAGTGAGGCTGTGTGTGTGTGTGTGTGTGTGTGTGTGTGTGTGTGTGTGTGTGTGTGTCAGAAGACCAAGGCCAGGCCTGGTTACATTTCTTCCTACAGGCATGGGAACAAATTCTCCCTTCTAGTTATGCTAATATTCAGATTCACCCTTTCCTTCCACTGAAGTGTTATTGGAAGAACCTGATTATGAGAGACCTATATTCTGATGCTTTGTGGAGATTTTAAAGTGAATGCAACAGAAAGCAGATGTCACGTTCTGGGCTCTGGGCTCTGTGTATGCTGTGTATTATAGAATTGAATATAGAATATATCCACCATTTTGTCTCTAGGTGAAGGATGGGAGTGGTGATTGTGATTATTGCTTCCAGAAGATTGCTGTGCTCTCTTTACGTTACCAGCTGCATTCTTTTCCATTGTGCTACCTTGCAGATCTCCAGACAGTGCCATCGACAGCCAACCTCCTGCTCTTCCACCGAAGCAGTCCAGGAAGAACCTGATTAGTCATATCAGCCAATCCCGATCTGAGCTTGAGCTTGATGACCCCGCCTCTGAAATCTACGACGTTCCTGTAGCTTCAGATAAGAGCATGGTGGGTGAAAAGCTGACAATAATACATGATAACAAAGGCTAATAATAAACGAAAGCTAGTAGCCATTGTTCCCCATTGTTGTTAGCGACAAGAGATGTCGATGTACCTGATCGTGTATGCCTGCCGTTTTATTCTCCTCCCTGTACAGAATGGTGCAGTTCCACATGACAACCTTGTGCTGATCAAAATGAAACCAGATGAAAATGGACGTTTCGGATTCAATGTCAAGGTACATTTGCATTAAAAAAAAAAATGGTTGATTTGGGAAAATACTAAAAGGATCAGTTATCAAAATATCATGATTCCTGTCCTCCATCCACAGGGTGGCGCTGATCAGAGAATGCCAATCATTGTGTCTCGTGTCGCTCCTGGAACTGCGGTAAGCTTGAATTGTTGCCCAAAGTTTATATGTAGCCTCCGAGATCCCATGTACTGCATTTCACTTGTGTCATGTGACTTCTACCTCATGCCAGGCTGACCTGTGTGTACCGCGTCTTAACGAGGGTGACCAGGTGGTGCTGATAAATGGGCGGGACATCTCAGACTACACGCACGACGACGTGGTCATGCTAATCAAGGCCAGCTGTGAAAACCAATCCGGAGAGCTTATTCTGCTAGTAAGACCCAATGGTGAGGAACTAATAGTCATTGCTTAAAGTATAAATGTATAATTGTGGATTATACACTGTTCGTCCAACAGCGCTGTTGAATTCTCGATTCTGATTGGTTAGAAGGTCTTGGTTAGTTTTCTAGAACAGCAGTGTTGACAGTAGTTCCAGCTGCAAGGCAGAGAGAGAGAGGAAAAAAAAGAGAGACTGGTGAGGGAACAATTGTTTATAGTTTATAGCTATAATGTAAGTGATGACACGAACTAACTTGTTTATTAAATGTAACTAAAAATGGGGAACAAAATATGACTGTGTATGACCTGTCATTGTTTAATAAGAAAATATATTCATTGCCAAATTTCTGTGGTATAAGAGGAACTAAACACTTTAGGGCACAAGAAAATACTTACTTGAATGGAGTAGGAGTGGTGTATATAGGAGTATGCAGTACCTGATTTTTTTGTAAAACAAATGGATGATGAATATGATGTACCACTCAAAAAAAACAATGCTACAGTGTCACTTAGAAGGTTACCCCATGCTCATATAGCGACCTTTTCCAATATACAATATTCAGTTTTCTCTCTATACGCTAACATATATATATATATATATATATTTTTTTTTACAATGTTGGTCTTCTGGAAGTTCTGGTTATTCCTGATGTTTGCTAAAAAAGTTTGCTAAAGTTCAAATCTCAAACTCATGTCTCTGGCCTTATTGCACACTTGCTTGCAGCAATCTACGATGTGGACGAGGAGGAGGAGAAGCTAGATTTGGAGCCGGAGTTCCAGTACATTCCAGAAAGCTGCGGTTTGGATCGGTCGCACTCGGAACCAGATGGATGGAAATCGTCCTTCCAGATGCTGAGAGAAGGACTGAGCACCGGCTCTGTCCTCGCTCAATTTGATGTGAGTCAGTCACCCAATACATACACTCCGCTCATTCAGTTTTCAGTTTCTAACATGTTTACTGTTGTACGTTTTGCATCACTGACGCCATTCCACTAAGAGTAAAGCAATGTATTAATATTATGTATAAATAACTTGCAAATATGAAATGTTTTAGTCGCATGAAGTTGCATATTTACAGTGTGTATCTTTACCTGCTTTTTTTTAACCTATGCCTTACAGTAATATGCTTCTAAATAACACTTCCTGTTGTCGTCATGCACACTGTGCTATTTCCTCTCTCATGAATTTGCTGTTTCTCTAGTAGAGCTTTCTCACATTTCAGACTCTGACATCCAAAACTGATAACAAAGACTGAGTGGCGGATTAAGAGTTTGGTGAACGTGTGTTGGGAAAACCCAAATCTATCCTTATTTGCATACCTAGGCTGGGTTTAGTATGACATGACACTTTGTTCTCCCAATAATCAGCTTAATTTGGCTCATCGTTTGATGAGGGCACAGGCTTCTCAAGGAATGGTCTGTCATGATTATGAAATTTTGGTTGTTGATTATTTATCCTATACATAATTACAAGAATTGCTCCCACCCCCACCCCCACCCTGATCATTTCGATTATATCTCCTATCTCCTCCAGCAACTGTATCGAAAACGCCCTGGAATGTCCATGTCCTGTGCCAGGTTACCACAGAACCTCTCAAAAAATCGCTATCGGGACATTTCACCATGTGAGTAATCAGAACAGCGTACGTAGTCTGTTTCCTGTATTTCTCAAGTTACTCGAACCGTGTTGACGCACGAGCACTGTGTTGTATGCAGATGACGCGACTCGAGTTGTCCTGAAGGGACCTGAGGACTACATCAATGCAAACTACATTAATGTGAGAACCTACAAATACAAATGAATGTGCTTTTATCTGCATTTAAAAAAACATTTCCTGGAAAAATATGTTAAAGTGTCTGATGTTTGTAAATCTGACACCGAAATTTTTAACGCTGCTACTTTTCTTATTTGCATTTTCACACGCACACACACACACACACACACACACACACACACACACACACACACACACACACCTGTCATCAGGATCTCTGAGCTTTAGGAGACGTTTTGTGTTTATTTTCATATATATTATTTCCATTGAACTGCTGTTACAGTTTGTTATTAAAATTAATGAGATAGCCAGGTCATTAGTAAACACGGTATTATCTCGTAACCTATAGTCATACGGTGTATAGTTTACAATGTTCGTGTAGTACATGATGTGTAGTTTACAAGGTTCGTGTGCTTTTTGTGTCCTAAGATGGAGATACCAGGGGGAGGTGGCGTAAGGCGATACATTGCATGCCAGGGCCCACTTCCTGGCACTTGTTGCGATTTCTGGCAGATGGTGTGGGAGCAGAGCGCTACCCTGGTGGTCATGCTCACCACGCAGGTGGAACGGGGCAGGGTATGAGTAACGCTTACTTCACACACTCGGACACGGATGCACACAAAGCACGCACGAGTAACTGATCATAACGACACATCACAATATTGCTTAGGCTACGTAATTTCTAAGAGGGCTTTTACATCTATTAGTCCGTTTGCAAAATTGGGAATCGAAACGAGAAAAGATGGCGGAAAGCCTCCGCATAAATCTCATTTATTCAGTGGTCAGAAATATGATGATGGCAAACTATCTTCTGAGGCTCTGTTTTGTTAAGAGAGTCAGTTTAGCAGCTCGCTTCTTGTAAAAAGGCAACCCACGTCCTATAAATATGTTTGGTTCACTTCCTGCTGTCTTTATGTAATTTAGACCCGGATCACTTTCTCACTGCAGTCGAACAGCGCTAGAGTTCACTTGGAAGCGGACTGAGAGCAACTCGCTCACACACTCCAGTTGTTTTGTTCCACAATCGAGTGCAACTGCTGTGTCTAAGCTATAGTAGTGTTAGTAAAGCTACACTATATTACCAAAAGTATTCGGTCACCCATCCAAATGATCAGAATCAGGTGTCCTAATCACTTGGCCTGGCCA
>JAKKZJ010000025.1:14240780-14269224 GCA_033441845.1 Pangasius mekongensis | reverse complement strand
ATATTGAACCCTATGGGTTAGGAATGGGATGGCACTTAAGTTCATATGTGAGTCAAGGCAGGTGACCGAATACTTTTAATAATATAGTGTATATAACGCAGGTTAACCACCTAGAGTGGTGTGTGTGTGTGTGTGTGTGTGTGTGTGTGTGTGTGTGTGTGTGTGTGTGTGTGTGTATTTATCCTCACCAACCCTTGAACTTTTCCACATTCTGTAGGACCTGAATTGGACTAAAATCTACACAAAATAGCCCATAATGTTCCAATAGGGTTGAACTCATTATAGTTTGCAAACTTATTAACAATTGTGATTGTATAAGTATTCGCCCCCGTTGCTGTGAAACCCCTAAATTACAACCAGTTGCCATCAGAAATTACATAATTATTTGAATGAGTGCAGTGGATGAAAGTGTCATGTGATCTCGATTCCACAACACAATACTAATGCTAATTTTAAGGTTTAGCGATTTGAAAAGCTATATTTTACTGATTCACGAGGCGTCTTTTTTTTTGCAGGTGAAATGTCACCAGTACTGGCCTAATGTCTCTGCCACGGGCACTTACGGCAACTTCCAGGTGTCCTGCGTGTCTGAGGATGGGAAATCGGCATATCTGCTTCGAGCGCTGACGCTCACACACCTGGAGGTAAAGGCGCACAGCATGACAGTATTATGGTATACCAATAAATGGACATTTGAACTAGTTATATTGTTTGCAATATAAGTTAGTATTTCTCACTTTATGATTTAAAACAAAAATTGTTTTTAGGGGTGTATGGTTATCATGCTATCAGTTGCTTCATGCCAGTCCACCTAATTCACACACATCAACCTCTACCTAAATCCATGTATGGGAAAATGGGTCTAGTGTTATGACTAATTCTATATGTGACTATTCTGTGTGTGTGTGTGTGTGTAGACTAAAGAAGAGAGGCACATTTGTCAGATGCAGTACATGGCTTGGCCCGATCACGGCGTTCCAGATGACTCTACCGATTTCCTGAACTTTGTTAACTTGGTGCGCAGTAAGCGAGGAGACTCCCAGGACCCTGTGGTTGTGCACTGCAGGTGAGGCCTACAAAACACCCATCGTTTACACACCATGTTTATCTGACACGTGTACAATGAGTCTGGTTCTTATATCACACCCGCACCCTGATACTGCAGCATTACCAAACAATAGTCATGTTAACTATCTGGACTGCCACTAGACTGTGCTAGTGTTCCGACATTCTTCATAGACTGCCTGTATGGCCTGTGGCTTCAGAGAAATTGTTTAATTTTTTCCATTACCTCTCACATCGTGTTGTAAATCTTCTTCGTGCCAAATGACAGCAGTCGTGTAAAATGAGCCCCAAAAGCCGACGCGTTCTAGAAAACATGGAAGATGGAAGTTATTAAGAGAGTATAAAGAGGCGAGAAGTAATATTTTTTTCCTATCAACAAGAAAAGCAGAAAAGGAGAGACAGTTCCAGTTTATGTAAATTCGCTAAAGACAGGTTTCAAAATGATCGGGATAGATCCAGAATAGTATCCAGAACAACTGGATATCTGGGTCCGAGTGTAACCCAGATAGACTGACATTCACATTCAGGATACTAAACTATATCTATAGTGTGTGTGTATATATATGTGTGTATGTGTATATACATGTTATATATAAATTTAGGAATATACTGAGCATGTAATAAGGCTATACGTAGTTATAAAGGCTATAAACTTTGTGCATATAATCAAGCACATGACCTTATTTCAGTAAACTGATGTAAATTTTGTGTTACTTTGAAATCCCCGGTTGCATTTTTTAAATTTTTTTTTTTTTTTTTAAATCATTGTGCTTTAATGGCTTTTTTATTTTTAAAAAGAAGAAGAAAACTAGTTCCATGATGTTTATTACATGGTAGTCAGAGCTCAGCGTGAGCTCAGCCTATCCTTCACTGACCCACTGCCTTTGCCCCAACCCCCTGGCAGCGCCGGGATCGGTCGCACGGGGGTTCTGATCACCATGGAGACAGCGATGTGTCTGATCGAGCGGAGTCAAGACGTATATCCGTTAGACATCGTCCGGACCATGAGAGACCAGCGAGCCATGATGATTCAAACTGCAGTGAGTAGTGAAGTTTTTTTTTTTTTTTTTCTCCCCAAATCTGTTCAAGGAGATCCAGGAAGCAGAGTTCAATTTTTTACAACCATTTTTTCTTAAGCTCAAGTGACCTAATTCATGTATATTTTAGTTCATGCCACAGCTCTGTTCTCGATTCTCGATTCTGACTGCCAGAAGGTGTTGATTTATTTTCTATAACAGCAGCTCTGACAGCAAGAAAACATGTTAATAATTGTCGATATGGTGAAGCTTTAGTAGGAACTTTGGTAAGGAGGATCTCGGTAACATTTTTTTTAATCACCATCAAGACAAAAAAAGAGAGGCTGCTGAGGGAACGTTTGTTTATAGCTACGGTTATGTAACGGGAACGTTTTAATGCACGTTCCACAACATTAACTGCAGGTGTGACCAGATAAAAAGTACAACACGTTGTACTTTAATAAATTAAAAATTGTAATCGTCGGCAGATGGTTGCGGTATAAGAGAAATAAAGCACTTCGGGACCGCTTTTATAGGAAATAGGTGGTGGTAACAGTAACTCCGCTTCATGTCAGGCCACATCACGCCACCCCATTGCTGATTATTTTCTATATTCCTTATTAATAAAGTATATTATTATTTTTTTTTCTACTACATACAAGTTCTACTTAACATAATACTAACACATTCATGTTAAGAACTACTACAGTCTCAAAGATCAAGTAGTGAAAACCAAAGAAACAAACAATAATTTGCTAAACAATAAAATTAGGCAAAAAATATATATATATACACATCAAATTGAATACAATCAAATAATAATTCAAATGGCCACACAATCAATGTGTCTTTGAGATTTGGCCCACAGTTTTTCCTTCCATCTCCTGAATCTGCCCCAATTTCACTACCTTTACAGAGTCAGTATCGGTTTGTATGTGAAGCCATTCTGAGAGTGCATAACGAAGAGATAGTGAAGCCGCTGGATGTGCCGGAGCCAACTGCGCGCTCGACGGAAGAATAAAGAGCTGCCCTGTCCCGGATTCCTTTGAGACTGCAACTGTCCCTCTGTCGCCTCCTGGTGGATGGCTGCATACATGACCCCTGCAAATTGGAACACAGGCGACAAAGCACTATTTGCACTTTAGAACAAATGACCACTTGAGGGGATTTACTAGAAAGACAAATGCATCAGGGTGTTGTGTAATCATTAACTTTTTAACGGTGATAAACATTCAGGGTGGAGGCAAAACTGAATGGAACTAAAGACAATAGAAAGTGACTTTTTGTAGTGCCATACACTGAAATGAGCCAACCTGGAACAAACTCTTGGATCACTTTCCTCTGTTAAATGCTATTTATTTTTATTTTAATGGGTTAAAAGAGGCCCATGTCCTCCCCACCATTTCACCATTTCATTTCATGGTACAAAACATGTGTTTATGTCTTTCTAAATCCCTGGTATTCTGCGCTGTGAAATTCGAGTTTTCTGCTTCTGTTCATTGCCCTGATGCTTTGAAAATAACACTTTGACATGCACTCTTTCCATGTAGGTCTTGAGTTAAATTCATATAAAAGGTTTAGGCCAGCAGCTAAGGGTTTAACTACTGTATACAGTGTGCGGAAAACAATGTGAAAATGATCCTTGCTAGCAAAACCTTGCTGTAACATTTACCTATATGACACACCGGATCAGGATGACTGCTTTGGCATGAAATTTTTAATTTTCAAAGGATATGGGTCAAACAATGATGTCATTTAAATCTATAATATATTTTACCCCATGTGAATTTTGTTACCTACTGCATGTCAACAGAAATCTTTTGAGGCTCTTGTGTGCTTGTACCACATTTCAACATGCAATTTATTTTATTATTTTTTTTAGCAGACTACTGATGTCTCACTTTAAAATGACTCACTGGAGAACTAAGGTAAATGCTGTAGGCCCTGTGCTTGCCCCTGGATAACTGATATAAAGGTGCTATAGGACCAGCCCCTGTACCTTGTTAGAGTGAGGTCAAGATGCTGTGGGGCCCAACCCTCTTTCTAGCAAACTAAAGGTTCTATAGCAGCCCTATATCAGCATCAGGTAACTAGCACAGTCTGAGCCTCTATACCGGACTAACCAAGGTACTAAAGGCCCACACCCTGTACATGGCTAAGGAAACAGTGCTATAAACCCTGCCCCTGTACTGGAGTACCCAAACTACCTAGGGTAAAGGTGCTATAGGCCAACCTCTGCAACTGGATAAAGAAATGATGCTATTAGACCCTGTCCTTGTACTGGGGTACACAATATCTGACTAACAAAGCTAAAGATCCTATAGATCTGACCTCGGCTCCGTCCTGAGGTAAAGGTGATATAGGCTCCATTCTCCGTAGCTGGCTATTGTTAAGAAGAATAATTATGAAAGTCATTATTTGTCACATTCGCAATTAAATTCTTCTCTTTGCATATCCCAGCTTGTTAGGAAGCTGGGGTCAGCCATGATATGGAACCCCTGGAGCAGATAGTGCTAAGGGCCTTCCTCAAGGGTCCAGTAGTGGCAGCTTGGCTCTCCTGAGGCTTGAGCCCCTGACATTCAACAGCATCTTCGCCTCTATTGGCAAGGGACAGTACTAATAGTACCTTTAACTGAAGCACATGCACGGCTTACAGTATCTTTCCCTTTCTTAACCTTGTGCAGAGAAGAAACCTTTAATATCATCGTCTTAGTAGTTATTACCTTCATGAAAGTAAAGGTCCTAAAGGCTTATGTCCCTTTGCCCTGCAACTGAGGCAAAGGTCTCAACCCTTTCAGGGCTAGCATCAGTTAAAGCTGGAATAACTACTAAGGTAATGGTATTTAAGGACTTGCACCTAGTTAAGAAAGCTAAAGGTACTGTAAGCCCAGTACCTGACTCAGTTAAAGGTACTATTGGCACTGTCCCTTTCAAATGGACATGAAGACGCATTTGTATAATTAAGGTAAAGGAGCCTTGCCCCTTTAACTGGAAAATTTGACGCAAAATTGCTATAGACCTGATTCCGCAGGTGAGGTTGACCAAATCCCTGCCGCTTTACATGGCCACGGTAAAAGCTATATAGGCCCAGCCCCTGTTGACATGAGTAACTAAAGTAAATGTCATATTTACCATTGCCCCTCCTTCACTCATCATTACTCACTCCATTGTGAATATACTCAAATCTGCTAAACCCCAAATTGTGGAATACACACTGAATTCCCATTTGTCGTTGATCTCCCTTGCCCCTAAAGAAACTGGAAAAATGATGTGACCAACTACTGTTTTTATGTCTTGCTCTTACTCCATCCGTCCTGTTTTAACAATCGCATTCCACGATGTATAAGGGATTTGGCTTCCAGGACCAACAAATCTTCGTCCTAATGAATGTCCATCATGCAGACATGCGAGCTTCCGTGCGTGTTGTGATGAATCTTAAGCTATAGATTTGCTATTAATATTGTGTTGGGACAATGGTATTTTTGTATTTTAAAGTTGAGAAAAAACAGAGACAACACTTTGCAGCTAACTTTGTAGCCTGTCAAGCTACTTTATTCTTACTGTAGTTATGGGCAAGGGGAGTCATGTTGAAATTATATTTATGTCAAAAATTTGTTAAATAGAGACACCTGTAGGAACATCTCTTAACTACATAGTGTCAAATGTTAAATATTTGTAAATATGTTGTTATATATTAAAAGTGTTCTGAAAAGATTTTTTTTTTGTTTTTTGGTCTTTTTTTTAGATTCTGACATGCCAAAAAATAACAGGTGGTCAGAAGGTACCATCTCTTATATAATGATCAACAACATAACTAAATACTTGGTATAATGATCAACAACAATATAATAATCATTGTAGCAGGTAGAGACATATTTTATTGCTGGTTTGCACCATGAGCCAGGATTTCGGGTCCTGAGCCTCATTTACCAGAAATTTATTTACATTCTTTCCCTGTGCAGTGAGTTGCAAAGCCGAAAGTTAATTTTCTTCAAAGTTGTCATCAGAAAAGTGTTGTTCTCGAGGCAGACACTACCAGTGTCACACTTGTGCAAAAATATGAGAATTTGCTCAAATATACACAGTAGACATGGAGCAGCATCCCAATGTCTATTGCGGCAATGCAGGGGCAACAGTCTCTCTTAAGTCTGAAAACGAGTAGATGTTTGGCAAAGCAACACTTGAAGGTATGCCTTCAACCAAACAAGTCAAAAAGCGAGAGTCAACATGTCCTGTCCAGTGTGTCACAATTTTAAAGCTTTTTTTTTAAGCTACATTATACAGAATGACTTGGGACACTAAAACTGGAGAAACTGTTACCATCAACTGGGGCAAATAAAACACTACAACCTGTTAACTGTTGATACTCGTCAGTGGTGTGCATCATTCCATGACTCTTGCATTGGAAAATCCGTCAGCCATCCCGAATGGGATGTTGTGGCCGCTCCCTCTTATCAGTATCCAATTTGAAAGAATTGACATGGCTGTTGTGGAGCCACTAGCCTGTTCAGCACCGGGGTACCATATCTTATGGTGGCTAGTGGAATATGCAGTGCAGTATCCTGAAGTGGGTTCTATGTGGACAGTCTCTGCAAAGAGATACCTGAAGCACTGTTTCTTATCTAAGTTCAGATCCCAACAGACAACGTAATGTCAAGTTGGTAGAACATTTTAACAAAATGTTTAAAACATGGTTTGTATGATAATGTGTAACGGATGGCAATAAATATGTTGGAGTCGGTATTACTTGTAGATCAGGAGGTATCCCAGGCAAAAGCCACAGGGTGTGTTGGACATGAGTAAGGAACACCTGGAAACGGTCAAACCCCCAGTAAAAACAAAATTCAGTACATCCTACACCTAAGAGCAAAACACTAGGTATTTGCTGCAGGTTCGGGGACGGCAAACAACTGCTCAACAACTATTGAGACAATTTTTACAGGGAGATAACGTCCTTGTATTGCTCTTGACCTACAGCTCAATTTAATTGCCAAGTGGCAAGGGCCCTTCAAGCTTGGACACATGGAAAACACACCAAATAACCTGTTAAACTATCACGGCACTTCAATAAAGCAAGTAATATTCACAATGCAAGAGACAGATAATCTCCCAAAAGTGATCCATCATCACATTCTATCCAGTCCAATTTGGTGTCCAAGAAAATGAAAAGATTTGATTTGTCTCACCCGGTGCCACAGTATATTTAATATGACTTCAGTAATCTACCAATAGCAATTGGCTGTGAAGTCCTTGAGATGAGCCAGGCTCACAGAGAACCTATCAGTTTGCAACAGGACAGATGGTGGTACATCATGCAGTAATTCATTTTGGTTCTTGGGCATCCTCAAATTTTTTTAAGATAGCAGCAATTGCTTCACTTACCTAATTTGTCTTTCCCCATTGTATTGTAGACCTAGGTGTTCAGGGCTGTTTTGTACTAGGTGATGGAAGGTAAAGACTGCCCAGCTTGTACATTAGCAGGAAACTCCCTGCTCATAAGTCACTGACAAAAGAGTGTTTTCTGATCAAGTTGGTTGTCCTCGCTTTCCAGTATTACCTGACAGGATGTCTTTACACTCTCTGTTTGGACCATGTCCCCATGCAGCTGCTCTACTGATATAAGGATGCCATTGCGCAGATCACTTGCTATGGTCTGTTTATTTTATATTTACAGCGGTCGATAGGCCTAGGGCACATCTCAGATATACAGTCCTCTCCGAAAGTTTTGGAACAGCAAGGCCCATTCTTTTGTTTTTGCTATACACTGAAGACATTTGGGTTTGAGATCAAAAGATGAGTATGAGGTGATAGCTGAGAATTTCATTTCCTAATATTTACATCTAGATGCGTTAAACGACTTAGAACATGGCACCTTTGGCGGCAGACCAACCAAATTTTTTTTTTTGTGAGCAAAAGTATAGGAACAAAGAGTTGTAAAGTTAAAGTAAGTAACGCTTAATATTTGGGTGCATATCCCTTGATCGCAGTAACTGCATCAAGCCTGCGACTCACTGACCTCACCAAACTATTGCATTCTTCTTTTGTGATGCTTCTCCAGGCATGTACCGCAGCTTCTTTTGGTTATTTTTTGGGGGGGTTTCTCCCTTCAGTTTATAAGGTGAGGTGAAATGCATGCTTAATTGGGTTAAGGTCTGGTGATTGACATGGCCAGTCTAAAACCTTCACTTTTTTCCCCTCTGATGAAGTCTTTTGGTAGAGGTTAATCTTGGTTCCAGAACTTTTGTGGCTCATCTCTGTATTTCTTTGTGAATTCCAATCTGGCCTTCTGATTCTTAATGCTGATGAGTGCTTTGCATCTTGTGGTATGGCCTCTGTACTTCTGTTCTCAAAGTCTTCTTTGAACGGTGGACTGTAATACCTTCATCCCTGCCCTGTGGAGTTTGTTGATGTCACTGATCTTTTTGTTTGTTCTTCTTGACAGCTCTCACAATGCTTCCGTCATCAACTGCTGTTGTTTTCGTTGGCCGACCTGTTCGATGTCTGGTTGTTAGTACACCAGTGGTTTCTTTACCTTTCAGGACATTCCAACTTGTTGTCTTGGCTATGCCCAATGCTTGTGCAATGACTGACTGATTTTTCCTTCTTTTCTCAGATTCAAAATGGCTTGCTTTTCTCCCATAGACTGCTCTCTGGTTTTCATGTTGGTTTATCCTTTTTAACAACAAATGCAGCCTTCACAGGCAAAATCCAGGGCTCAAACCAAGAGTAGACATTCAGAGCTATTAAACATCTAAACAGTTAATCTAACAGGACACACCTGGGCAACAAGAAACACCTGTCAGCCACATGTTCCAGCATTTTTGATCACTTGAAAAATGGATGGGTTCAAACAAAAGGTGCCATGTTTTAAGTTGTTCACTACATCTAGATGTAAATATCAGGAACAGCTGAAATTCTAATCTATTGTCTCATATTCATCTTTTAATCTCAAACCCAGATGTCTTCAGTTTGTAGCAAAAACAAAAGAATTTGTCTTGCCACTCCAATACTTTTGGAGGGGACTATATCTGCTTGATTATCTTTATGGTCTCTACCACTCCAGTGAGAGTTTTTTTTTTTTTTTTTTTTTTTTTTTGTGAATCAGCACTGACACAGATGTACAGAAAAGCTCCGATTTATAGTTAGGAAAGTTTCCTTAGTCGAAATTACTTGGAAAAGTCGACCTGTTTAGCATGTACTGTGGAAGCAAAGTATAACATTTATGAATTTTTGTCTTGTGTAAGCCTATATTTGCTTTTGTAATTTGTTTCCTCGTCTCCATAAGGGACGTGACCCGTTGTATCTCACACTTCTCTGTATGCCGAAAGGTGTTGCCCCCTCATTGTCTTGTCCTCACATACTGTATAATGTACCTAGCATCTGAGGTATTTAAAGCACTTACATGCTAAACCTAGTGGACTCACTTTGCCAAGTGCTCCCTTCAGGGATACTGGTGTGGACTTGCACAGTGAATAATAGTGAAACCACCTTCAGATCTCCTAGGTTAATTTTTGTCTTTCACAGTGAACAACAATAAAAACCCGCAGAATATTCCCCTGCGTCTGCTGTGTGCTTGGGTAACACACTGCAAACCTGTCACAATCATATACAAACTTGTATCTGCACTCAAATCTCATATTATGCATACCTATATACTATGCAGCTAAATGCCCCACATCCACAAATATCCTCTCACAAGATAAATACTGCCATTGTTGAATTCCCCCACAACTACAAATACCCCCATATCTAAATGCCATCGCAACCAAACAACCCCCACAGCCTAGTGGCTCAGAACCACAAATACCCCTCACAGCTGAAATCCCTTACAACTACAAATACTCACCCATACTAATAAATTACTGACAGCTAAATGCACAACAACCTGAAATGGATGCAAATACAAATACTTGTCTTTACAGAAACTTTTCAAAATGAGAATTCATTTCCTGACAATTTGTAAAAAAAAAAAAAAAAAATTAGAGGACACGATGGAGTTGGCTTTAGTAGAATAAAATATTTAACTTTCTATTTTTAACTTTATATACAAAAATCAGAGATCAGAAGTCAGACTTTAAATACATTAAATCTTACACTTATATGACAAGGTGGAGGAGTAGGTAAAGAGTGGAACAGTCCGGTATGCTAAGTGACTATCCTTTGTGAATTTTAAACTGGTTGGCACGTCTTCCTGCCGTAAAGAGAGATACGGTAATTTTCGGGACAAGTGCATTTGTAGCCACCTCTATGGTTCATGCATACGTGAGAACAGCCCCCATTCCTCAGTGCACATTCATTGATATCTGAAAAAAAAAGGCACAGGACAGACAAAATAAATCAGATATTCGTTAAGCTTCTTTGGCCATTCTGGAAATTCAGCTATTTGTTGCTGTATTTCAACTCCATTCAGTTATATGAACTAACCCTCGCATTGGTATCCATTTGGATGCCGTGTATATCCACGTGGACAAATGCAGCGGTGCGTGCCTGGCAAGTTAATACACTTCCATTCACACTTTTGCTCCATCTCCTCACACTCATTAATATCTGAAATGGATGTGCACATTCATTATTAGAACACACTATACCACAGTATAATATATATTTAAAAACTGCATACATACATACATACATACATACATACCAACATATGCATTTATAACAGTTACAATGAATTTTAAACAGCCCAATTGCTACAATGATATTTATGCCATTAGAATTTGAATTTTGTAAATTCAAATCCTGATTTTTACCCTAATTTTCCCCTCAATTTGGTCACCTGCCAATTCTCGGCCACCAGACAAGCTCTCCCCCCATCATACGACAGCTACCAAAACTGGGAAGGGTGAAGGCTAGCGTCCTTCTGCCAAGCCGTCAACCGCATAGTTTCAAACTGTTACTGATGCTGTGTCACAGGGTAGCATAACACACTCGAAGGAAAGCGCTGTCTGCCCTTTTCCACATTCATATGCTCACAGAAGCTCATGATTGGCTAGTGTTGCTGTGATTGACAAAGGAGAAATAGTATGTCATCCCTCCCACCCAGAAAGCATGCCCACTTTTGCTCTCTTGGCACCTGGCCATGGATGGCTTTGGCATCTTTGGGATTCGAACTTTTGATCTCTCCACAGTGGAACAAATACTTTTTGTTGCGATAGAACAAATCTTGTTTGGTTTAAACAGAGTTCAGCGCTCAGCGATTACTGAACATGAAAATCCATATTATCTATGGGGCATGAGACCATTTCTTCCCTGCTCAGTGTCTAAAACTGTGACTTGTTTTTAAATCCGGTCCACTCCCACAGAAAGTTTGACTAACCCCACTGACCCACAGGTATTATTTTTGTTTGCACCTGCCCGATGGTGCAATGGATCCGATGGACATTGTGACCCTGAATATAATGAAGCAGTTATTATAATGAAGATGAAAGAACCCAGTGACTAGGCTATACTACACAAGCATGCTCATGTTAATGAATGTGGCCTTTATTTGTGTCATGAGCTTCACATTTGACCTCCTGTCCCACCTGCATTAAAGAAAAAACTGCCCACCCCTGGGAGATCCCACTCCCTACCATTGGCATGGCTGAATCTGTGCGCCATTGTTATATACAAATCTTGTTATAAAATTTCAAAATAAAGACATAGGATTTAAATTAAAATGCTATTTGCACAAAGATTGCAATATCTACCCAAAGAATGCTCTGTAAAATCATCAAAATTTTCCAAACACGGTTCTATCTACCTACATTTGCTACATTAATTACTTTAGTACTAGCATTTGGTACAGATGCTATCCATACCAATTCATTGATCTATAAAACTTGTTCCGGTATATTCTGACCCAGATGAATAGAATTGAATAGAGTTTTATTGTTGTATTGCTTTTTACAATACAATTTGCTTTAAAACAGCTTCATAGACATTATTGCACTAAACCCTGTCTCCTGTAAACTACTTACCGACACAAGTGAGTGCAGTTGAATTTCCCACTAGCGGATCAGAACGTTTTCTGCGGTATCCCGGAGGACACTCTGAGATGCAGGTCGTCCCGTCCCCAGCTAGCCGATATCCATTTGTACAGACACAGTGGAAAGAACCTGGAGTATTCACACATGCGTACGCACATGGTCCGAGACCCGCATTCTCGATACATTCATCTATATCTGCGCAATCAGGGCACAAACATACATCGCTCAGGAAAATATTGAATCTCAATAACGAAAAACAAGGTTTTCCCACACTTGCAAAACAATTTCAAAAACACTAATCACCACTGACCTTCACAATGTCCATCTGTGATGTTCATGCTATACCCCGCAGGACAGAGACAATGAAAGCTACCTGGTGTGTTGACGCAGCCAAACACACAGCGAGCCATGCCAGCAGGCAGCACACACTCATTCACATCTGGAATAGAGAGATGTGTCACAGGATCCACCTGATGAAAGCATAGCTCGTTTGTTCAGCCACACTTCTAAACTATCACACAGTGTAACGTGCATTATACGTTCATTGTATTATACACTCATTGTCTACTTTATTAGGAACACCTGCACTTTCATGCAGTTAGCTAATCAGCCAATCAGGTGGCAGCAGCACAATGCAAAAAAAAAAATTAAAAATTAAAAATCATGCAGATGCAGGTCAAGAGCTTCAGGTAATGTTCACATCAAACATCAGAATGAAGAAAAGGTTTGATGGGCTGGTTAGTCAGGTGGGCTGGTTTGAGTGTTTCAGAAACTGCTGATCTCCTGGAAGTTTACAC
Source organism: Pangasius mekongensis (assembly GCA_033441845.1). NCBI lineage: Eukaryota > Metazoa > Chordata > Actinopteri > Siluriformes > Pangasiidae > Pangasius > Pangasius mekongensis. Next base: position 14,256,375 of record JAKKZJ010000025.1, on the reverse strand, counting down.
AGAATAGTGTGGAAAGCAAAAGCACTGAGTGAGCGACGGTTCTTTTGGTGGAAATGCCTTGAGCTCAGAGGAAAATGGCCAGATTCCTATGATGTAACTCATATAATCACTCTTTACAACCGTGCTGAGCAGAAAAGCATCTCAGCATGCACAAAACATCGAACCTTGAGGTGAATGGGCTACAAGAAGAATCTGAGGCTATCATGATAGCCTCAGATTCTTGTCTTTGGCTAACAGGAGTGGAACCTGATGTGCTCTTCTGCTGTTGTAGCCCATCCACCTCAAGGATCGATGTGTTGTGCATTCTGAGATGCTTTTCTGCTCACCACGGTTGTAAAGAGTGATTATTTGAGTTGCTATAGCCTTCCTGGCAGCTCGATCCAGTCTGGTCATTCTCCTCTGATCTCTCTTATCAACAAGGTGTTTCAGCCTGCAGCTCTTCTGCACACAGTTTGTAAACTCTAGACACTGTTGTGTGTGAAATACTCAAACAGCCCATCTGTTACCAACAGCCATGCCACATATAACGTCACTGAGATCTTCCCCATTCTGATGTTTGATGTAAACATTAACTGAAGCCCTTGACTTGTATCTTCAGGATTTTATGCACGCTGCTGCCACATGTTTGGCTGATCGAATAACTGCATAAATGTCCAGGTGTACAGGCGTCCCTATTAAAGTGACTGGTGAGTATAATGGTGATTGTTAATTTCTTAGAATTATGTACGTAATTTCCATTAAAAACATCAGTCACATGATTGTGAGAGAGAGAGAGAGAGAGAGATTGGTATGCTCGGGTCTTTGAGCCACTAAGTTTTCCAGGAAAGAACCCATTGTTCAAGAATCTCTTGTGTTTTGTCAAATATCTTCAATACATGTATTGGTTAGACTGATACAACCCCTAAAACAGTATCTTGAAATCTGCTAGCTAACCAGCCTAGCACTGTTAATTGTAGTCGACTAGACAGTGATCAAAACCAGCCTATTTTGATTTCACGTCCTTGCAAACTGAACACATAATGCAAACCGTTTCTCCAGATGAGGAACATTTTTCATACATCAAAATCTGACTCGACAATAAATTCTTCAGCGCTGTGATGACGTTGCGGTTCTTTTAAAGTGCAGTGTCAGCGTCACTACTGTAGCACGTTGCTGATTGGAGCATTTGATAATGTTACAACTGACCCCATTCTCCCCTACAGCTGCTCCCTTGCTGAATGTAAGCAGAGTGGTCTACATATACCGAATTATATACCAAATAATAATTGTGTATTATTTGATTTGGTCTCACCCTAAACATAAACAGTGTGTTGGAGGTTTAAATACCCCATGTAGTCCCTTAAACTTATGTACATGGCACACACAAATGTTTCGTTCCAGTAATTGAGGAGAATGGAACGAGGAGGGAGCATCTTGAAATCTTTCTAAATCTTAAATATCCATAAACATCTTGTCTGGAGTGTGTGTGGGGGAAAAAAAAAAAAAAATACACACTGGATACAGACAGGATGAAGAGTTTAGTCCTGGAATGAAGAACTCACCGGTGCAGGACATCCTGTCGGATGAAAGTTGGAAACCGAGGCTGCAGCTGCACCTGTATGAGCCAAAGGTGTTTTCACAGACCTGCTGGCACTCATGCAGTCCCTCCACACACTCGTCCAGATCTACAAACCACACACACACACACACACACACACACACACGTATGAAGTTTTATAAATGCAAAAACACAGGCATACACGGTATGTCTGGAGCAGATTAAAGAGGGGATGTTGACATGGCCACACACTAAAAAAAAATTATATCATATGGCAGACATTCCAGCAGTGGAAGAAAGATAACTGGTTAAAGTCACGCTGCATATCTCAGCAATGTGCTCACTGAACATTAAACATTCGTGCTTAAAAGGATTTTAGAAAAGTAATAAACACTAAATAATTCAGTCCTCGAAATAACCGATGTCTCTGATTAAGATTAAGCCAAAAAAACCAAACAAACTCTACTTTAAAGGGATGGTCCTATTAATTAATTAATTAATAAATAATGTCATATTTATGTATTGAATATTGGCCACAAATGGCATTCTGTAGTTTTTTTTTTTTTTTTACTGTATTTGCAGCCTAAAACCATACATTTCAGTCTGACAGCAAACGGTCAGTGACACTGAACTTAATACTTCAAGTTCAAGTAACACGTGCGTAAGGTCAGAATATTGATGAGCGCGATTTCACAATTAAATATTAATAATGCATGCATAATAACTGAACACTGCCCTAAAGGAATAGATATTTTCATCATGATGGTATTCCAAATATTCAGTTGGCGAATCTGCACTAAACACACCACCCCCCCCCCCCCGTTCTCACCCAAACTCTTGGGTGATGTTCGTGTCGCACATTTCCTTCCAGTCTTACTCCATCATTTATCATACGGAAACGTGAGCCTCTTGGTAAGTGGAAAAACAAGCTGCTGATAATGTACTGCTCTGCACTATTACATGCCAGACCATATTTAGAACCAGAGAGGATGTTTTTTTTTTTTTTTTTTTTTTTTCTTTTTAATGACAGAGTCGGGTTCGGGTATGGATGTACTGCTTGCTATAAATGACCAACATTACCGTACAGGTGTACTTTAGTAGAAGGATAACAGAATAACAGAAAAATCATTGTCATTAGTTTCTTACAAATTATCATGAAAGATTTCAGATCTGCGCCATCCTAGACAGGAAGTTTGTACTGATTTGGCCGGTTTAAGAGCAATGGCTGATTAACACAGTTTTTAACTCTCATGCTCTCTTTAGTAATCCAGCAAAGGATGTCCCCCTGACGCATACACTTCTCATGAGTTTATGGTAATACAATTGTAAATCCTTGAGAGGAACAAGACACAGGACCTTTCCTCTTCTGACTGACACCTGATTATACAGTTGAGGTCAAAAGTTTACATCCCCCCCTTTCAGAATCTGCAAAATGTTAATTATTTCACCAAAATAAGAGGGATCATGAGATACATAGAAGATATTTCACATAAAAGATGTTCACATATAGTCCACAAGAGAAAATAATAGTTGGATTTATAAAATGAATGGGTGAAAAAATGAGTGGGGGTGAAAACTTTTGAACAGAATGGAGATGTGTACATTTTTCTTATTTTGCCTAAATATCCTATTTTTTCATTTAGTACTGCCCTTCAGAGGCTACAGATGATAGTTACATGTTTCCCAGGAGACAAAATAAGTCAAATTGACCCTCATCTTCAAATTCAAAAAGTTTTCACTCCCCCCCAGTATTAATAAGAGACCGAGGTAACGTGACGAGGACCAAGCTCACCTTTTTTTTATTTCATATTTATGAAGATTTACCATTTAACCATTTTTTTCAACCTATTGCTTTTGAAATCAAAACAAACTGAACATATTATATATAATATTAATATAGTTAACAATATAGTGTGTTTATATATAGTGTTTTTTAAAGAATTATTATATTGTTTCACAAGTGACATCTGAAACTGAGAATCATTGGAAGAAAAAAAAAAAAAGTTAAACATGAGGGTTAAGTGTATAGTAAAAAACAGCTAAGAACGACTGCACTAAAGAATGTCCCATACCTGCTGTGGCTCGCCCTCGTTACAATACCACACTTCTGTGGGACAAGAATTCACAGCCTTGGGGAAACTCTCAAAGGCGACAGAACATGAATTTAAAAGGCATTTAGCACTAAATCCAGATGTCCCAACTGGTTTGCTAACAGATACATATACATAAAGGTATACTACAGACAAAATGTTAGGTTAGTGCCAGAACCCTGGCACCCGAGAAGCTAATGAAACAAATGAAGACGGCAAACAAAAATGAAGCAAAGCCTTTATGAGTTTACCTCCTGCTGTTGTGGATGGTCCCAAATGGATAACCTAAAAAAAAATCCGCAATTCCCAAAAACAGTTCTTGCTCAAGTCCCACTCTTGCTTCAGTAGATGATCTCACCTGGATACTGTAGATTTGTAGTTTTGTAGAATTGTTGTAGTAATCATAAAGACTGTCCTACGCTCATCCAAGGACTCTTATTCAAAATATACTCATATTGAACATCCTTTGTTGTTTTGTATAAATCATGACTTTCTAGGGTTTTTTTTTTTTTAATCATATCATGATCCTAGACTTTCCCACCACATAGCTGGTAAGTTATTGTTTCGCATCTCTAGGATCTGGAATAAAATGTGTTCAAGCATGTATCCCTCACCTCAACATGTCCTTTGGTCCCCCAGCAGCAGGAAGCCAGGCTCGCAGTGACACTCGGCGCGATTGTGCGCATTCACCTGGCACACTTGAGAGCAGCCACCGTTGTTCAGAGAGCACGGAGTTAACCCTGTAGGCAAGGATATACATGGTTAATCCCAGTAACATCTAGAATACACCTGCTCCAAAATATAGGCTTTTGGACTTTTTTTTTTTTTTTTTAATCTAAACACTCATCAATCTCTCAGCGCCCTCATATTTAAACTCAAATGGAAAGATAGAGAGGATGTCCTCTGCTTCCTGAAACGATTTATTTCCACAAAATAGGCAGATCCGGTCATGCTTTGCTCAGTGTCCAGGCTAATTTATGTACCATAGGAGGATATAGGCTCTCCAAAAACAGAACCGGTTCATGTTTCCCTTGCTACAGATTCTCTAACAACAGCGTACTGAGAGCCAACTGTGGTAGGGCTATGTATGCATGTATACATATCTGTAGCTCAGAGAACACATTCGATAGTCTCCAGTCCTTTTAGATCAAACAGCACAAAGCAATAAGCAGATGTACACAAGACAAGAAAGGATAATGAGCTAAACAGAGCACTAATAGTCCAGGGTATTCACAGCCTAATCCCAGGTTGGTCTGATGTACAGTCTGGAGTCACAGTGAATTTAGCAGGTCAGAGAGATTCTGAATAGCTTTCGCACATGTTTACTGTAACCATCAGCACAGCAGTGCAACTGAATAAAACCAAGGTTAAGAGAGATGTATGTATCTGTGCGCATTAAGGGTTTTTTTTTTTTATTCATGCTCCTGATCGAATTCCTCCTGCAGTTTTTTTTTTGTCCTTCGATAAATAAGGTTTATATAAAAGCCATGCACTGTGACAGAGTAAATTCCGTCTGTGCAAAAGATTGTGTTCAGTGCCGCAGGTTGCACACTCTCTCAGTTTAGAGCAGTGTATGCGAGCTGACAGAGACCAATCCAGACATGTATTCGGATGCTACTGAGGCTGGAGTTAAACGTGGCGTGGAGTTAAACTCCTGGGTCATTATTATCCTGGAAAAACCTTCCAGACGCTGCTGTAGATACAGCATTCTCCATCCAAGGAAGGCCACTTTCTGAGCTATAAGGAGGATTTTGTTTTGATGGACATCAGCTTCTGTGCCGAGCCATGAGTGCATTTTAAAGACCAGTAAATTCTTCAATTATGTAATATGATACACTGAGTTATTATTCTCTAGCCCTCTATTGAGTTATCACAGGGAAAGAATCAGTATAGGACCATCCGTTGATTTTGCCATTCTCAAGACAGCACTGGCACTAAAAATGTAGTGTGTATGGTACCAGTGTATCAGGTGCAGAGGCACTGGCTGTGTTCCTAAACACCTCAAAGTCACGACTGGTTTGAGAACAGCCCGACACTGGAATAAATAAATAAATAAATCCAGTTGGCAACTTTGCTGTGGTCAGAAAATGACACTCTTGAGATTAACTCTGATTGTGCATGGAAAATTGAATATAAAATTGAATTGTGAACTGACAAGGTAGGTGTCCGGTGGCTAGTAAGTGAACACTCTTCATAAACCTCATCAATACTGCTGTGACATACTGTACACAGTAACAGAAAGCCTACAGTAAGTATCTGTATACCTACAAAGTGACTTGTATGTTGGTGTACCTAATAAACCTTGCAGAAAGATTTTATCTGTAATGATGTTTAAAGAATGTTAAACAGCATATGCATCACTCAAACTTACTGTGACTCAAGGGTGACTCAAAAACCTTAACATGGTTGAAAAAAAATGTAAGTGAGGAATTCCCACAATACTGTAAAGTAATACACAACTGTAACAAGAATATGCTTTCTCAGCAAGTCTGTCAGACTTTTTAGATTGTATCTTTACCAAAATAAGTTCTGGAAAAACAGCAGCTTACCGATACACATGGGTGTGACACCACTCCACTGCCCATCCTGTAGGCAGTAGCTGTACACATCCCCATTGGCCAGCGTGTAACCAGCATAGCAGGCGTATTGTATGTAATGCTTATATTGGAATGGAGCAGGGTTGGATATTGTATGGAAATAGAAAGTACCATGAGCAGGTAAAGGAGGGTATGGACACACAGGCCTTCGTTTAATGGAGTGGAATACTGGGAAGCCTGAAATTGCTGAAGTGGTGACAATGATATTGTGTTTTGCTGTAGAGTCCATGGTTTGGTTCACCACACTTTGCTTAGCTGTTCCATTTTCCTGATCATGATTACTGATCTTTGGCGTTCTGTTATTAAGAGTAAAAAGACTAAAGCGGGCAGGCTCATTTTTGCCTGATCTTGAAATAGCCTGTAAGTCTCCATCTATCTGACCAATCGAAAGTCTACTAGGCTCAAGACGTTCCTTATCTACCATGTTGCTACCCTTTGCCAGATGCTCTGTTTGAAGATCACTGGTAGTAACAACTGGAGTCGAGTGTATGGCAGGGATATGTGCTGTTGATACTTCCGTCCTGGGCGAAAAATCTTCCTCGGCCCCTGCTGCTGAAGTACTCCAGACGAAAAATTCTCCATCATGGATCCCAGAAGGACTTAATGGTGGGGAACTAGCCATAAAAGATTTTGAGGTAAGTGGCTCATTTTTAGATACTGGGAGGTCAAGAGAGCTGGTTGTAGAGACAGCAGTACTCACTTCCTCTGTTACCTGTAAAGACTGTGAAATATCTTCAGCAGTAGAAGCTTCGATTAGGATCCTAATGTTACTAAATAATTCCCTATTCTTAAGGATTTCTGGAGACACTGTAGGTGCATCTCGAGAGGGACCATTCTGAAGACTGTTTGTGTGTGGTTTGGCTGCACTTGAATCTACTGTTGCTGGAATCATCTCCAAGTTATTTCCCTTTGACACACCAAGGACTTGCAAAGTTGTGACTGGAATTTCATGATGCATTTGTGCTGTTGCAGTCAGGTAGTTTTCTCTCTTATCGTCTCTTCTGGGTGTAGAAGAAAGCAGCTGTTCTTGCTGATCATTTATAGTTGAAGTGACCAAGATAGTTGACTGCGTGGGTTTTGATAAAGTAGCAGGAAGCAGAGTGGTGGTTGAGACTGTTGGAGAGTTCACTAATGTAGCTGGCACTAGTGGTTGGTTGAGTGGATCTGAGAATGTAGTTGGTTCCCCGATGTTATTCAGTTTAATAATTGTGTCTTCGAGTCCTACAGTCTCTACTCTAGCTTGTGTAGTGATTTGATCATGCCACAGTCTTTTTGGAGGGTTTGGATGTTTCTGTGAATCTTCAGGCAAATCTCCAATCAACTGGGATTTGGGCTGAGGAGCCCCAAGCAGAGAGGATTTTAGAAAGGTCTCTTTGGCAGCTGTGATAGCAATAGCCCTGAAATGTTTTTTCACATTGGTCATATCTTGGTTTAACTCCATACCAAGTTTGTACAACGATGTTTGCTTCTGCTGGAAAAGGTTCATGATGTCTAACTCTGAAAAGAGAAATAATGGTGTTAATTGAAAAAATGACTTGAAACTTGCTGTGACTCTTTATTGGGAGACATACTGTGTTGCCTTGTTGTATTTACTAGCAGTACTATTAACATCAAGAATAACGACCCAGAGTAAATGCAGCCATCTAACGATGCTTGGGAAGAATCTATTAGACAATGGATTGTTCAGTGGGTAAGCGGTGTATTAGAAATATGGACAGGTAATAGACATGTCATGTACCTGGTTTAATAGCTTGCATCGCCTTGACTATATGTAGTCTCGTCAAGATCACTCACCTTTACACACAGGAGTGCTGCCATTCCAGCTCTTGCCTTTGCAGTAGAGCAGCGGTGAGCCAAAGAGCCTGAACCCAGTGTTGCAGGTGAATTGGACCAGTGAACCATCAGGAGACATCAATGTGGTGCCATGCAGGAGCTTGCCGGGACTAGGGCATCCTGGAGCTAGGGTGTGCAGGCACCAGACAAAACAAGTCAGCTGACTAGCGAACTAAACAGACACATGCACATCAACAGCATGGATAGAGCATCCAGCAGTGAAGCCAGCAACAAAACACACCACATCACAACGACAAGCCATCCCGTAGAGAACCCCTCAGACAAAACATAAGCCGTCCCATAGAGAACCCCTCAGACAAAACATAAGCCATCCCGTAGAGAACCCCTCAGACAAAACATAAGCCATCCCGTAGAGAACCCCTCAGACAAAACATACTATATCCCTGACAAACTAACACACCATAGCATTAAATACTTGATACCACTTTACACACAAATACCCATATGTATAGGTGGGGCAGAGGTGGCTGGTATAAATGGGCTAGCATTTCATTACTTATTATTAAATATATATTACTTATTAATAATAAATTAGTATATCTACCTTGTGCGTGTACAGTCCCCACATCATTATTATGCCATCCGTGAAAACTTGTGATATAATGCATTGCTCATCCATAATAGTTTCACTGTCAAGCTATTGATGGATATTAGATTTTAGCCTCTCATTTAATATCATGACCAGCCATCACTGGGCTGTGTCATCCTTGAACTGGACAAGAAGATAAAGTGCAGTAGATACACACTCTACAACTGCAGTTCTGTACACACAACACTGTGCTCAGCCCAAACTTAATACTTTACTACATTTTCCACCGGAATCTCTAACAAAAGCATGAACTCAAAGTATGTTTACATTTGCGTATGCTTAAAACATTTTCTGCATAAATAATCCTGTTTATATTCATTCACAGGCTGGAGTGACTGACCGACGCACAAAGGTGGATGTCTAGCCCACTGGCCAGACACACAGCTGCTGGTTCGGTGGCCATACATCCTGAAGCCTGGGTTACAGCTGAAAGTGACGTATAGTCCACCATAACGGAAAAATGTCCGGCCATTCTCAAGATGCCTGAAGCTACTGCAATCGCTGGCACCTGAAAAGATCCAAAGCAATGACCAAGTAATTAGAAAAGAAACCCATTCCCAAAGCATTTTCAGTGCATTTGATTTCAAAATGGAGTGACCATGCAAACCAAGAAAGGTGTCTATGAAGGGTATTCAACCCTCCAAGCCAGTTTATTCTAATACAACAAACCAGGCAGATAATATCTGACTATAGTGTCTCTTGGCCCATATCCCATCAAACCCCTCATACCTGGTGCCAAGGCCCAATTCAGAGTAAGCAGTGCAGGCAACAGTGTAGCTCCAAGAGCCTCCATAGATATCCAGTGTGGCTTTCCGACAAACAGGAGGAATGTTGTGTAGCTAGCAGGGATGAAATGGCAGCATAGGGGAGGGCACAAGACAGATTAACACATCAGCTTCAGACTTCATAGACACACCTCTTGCTACAGAAAGAAAACAGAGCAGGATGTATGTTCATAGAATTACTGTCCTTCAAAAAAATTGTGCAATGGTCACAGGTTGTTTTTTTGCAAAAAGAAAAAAAAATGCACCACTATTCACTCACTATTCCAAGTTGCTTTCCACTGACTAAACAATACTAAAAACGTGTACCAGGTAAATCTGGCCTCTAGTTATAATCTGGGGTTTTATTTTTAGTAATGGAGGGGTTTGATGGAAAACAGCATGGATTCTCAAAGGACTCTTGATGGTTGAACCAGAACATGCTGAAAAAAAAACAAACAAACTATAAATCCCTTTACTACTCTCAAAAGTTTGTAAGTGGTGTAAGCGGGAGCTATTAGGACTGGTGTTACACAGGGATAAACATGATTTAGGGGGAAGAAACAGCCTTGACACTTCTTAAATGGTGTCCATTTTCTCTGTTGTGGAATGTAAATTGCTCTTCATTCAAAAGCTGTCTGCTGGACACTCAAGCAGTTAAACAGGTCAAAATGTGGCTCCATGTGCTTCTTATGCGTATATGAGGGTGTCCTCATGAAAAAAAGTGCAGAAAAACTTTAGGATGTCAAAGCAATTTGCTTGCACAGCTGATGAAAAACTTTGTTTTTCTGGAAATTTTGCCCACTACTCTATATTTTATACTACTACTATATACACTACCATTCACAATTTTGCACACACTAGATTGAACAAATATTTTTCATTGTCTTAGAGACCAAGCTTATGGTTGAAGTTTGTTTCTAAATAGTGAAGTTAATAACCATGTATACATTCATATACTTTTTTTTATTTATTTAAAACTAAAGTATTTTACTTAAAACTAAATCAACTTCCCAAGTAGAAGCAGTCAACAAGTGCCGGCCTATTTGGGAACTTTAAGAAGCTTCCTGTGTGAATTTGTGTTCATCAGCAAAACTGTTCAGAACTAACCAATCTACCAATTGGTTCAGTTACCAAAAAACTAACCAACTGACCAATCACATTCAAACTCATGTTCAAGGGTAATAATCACAGACCTGTCATCATTGAAATGATTCTGATTACCACCGAATAAAGATCAGCTGTTTCTGTTGGATTTTCTTGACATCATCTTGGTTTCATCCGACTGCTAAAGCGTTGGTCCACAAAGAGCTGACAAAGCATGTACAGGATCTCATTGTTGAAAGGTCAAGAGGACAAGAAGAAAATTGATCAGGGAGGCTGCCAAGACACCTCCGGTAACAATAAAGGAGCTTCTGGAATATCTGGCAAGTCCTAGTCACTCCCTGCATGTGATAACGATCTCTCGTATTCTTCACATGTCTGGGCTATGGGGTAGGGTGGCTAGACAGAATCCCTTCCTCAGTGCTGAGGCCAAGGTAGAGCATTTCGAGCATAATCCTAAAAGATATGCTTGGTGCAGAAACAAGACGGCTTATTACCCAAAGTACACCAGACCATGGTGGCAGCATCATGCTATGCGGCTACTTCTCTTCAGCTGGAACTCTGTCAAGATAGAGGGAATCATGGACACCGATACCGATATATTTTGCAACAAAGCCTGCAGGCCCCTGTTAGACAGCTGAAGATGAAGAAAGCTTTCACATTCCAGCATGATAATGACCCAAAGAAAAAAAATCCAAGTCAACAAAGGAATGGCTTCAGAAGATGATGTTCAATATTTTGGAATGGGCCAGTCAGAGACCAGATCTAAATTATATCAAAAACATGTGGAATGATGAAGAGGGCTGTGCATAGGAGATTCCCTCACAATTTTTATAGACCTAGGAAGGAAGAGTGAAATAAAATTGCCAAATCAAGATGTGCAGATCAAAAAAAAGACTCAGATCAAAAAGACTGTATTACAAGCAAAAGGTGCTTTAACAAAGTATCAGTTAAGGGGCGTGTACACTTGAGCAAACAGGTTATTGTAACAGATTATTTGTTTTCACTTGAATTCTGTTGGTTGCGATATCACCTTAAAGGTGGAAAAAGAGCTGACATGATTTATATTGGTTTAATTTTTTTACCCAACAAAACCTGCAATTTTAACAGGGATGTGTAGACTTTTTAAATCATTTTAAAAAATCTTATGGTTGAAATATGCCAAAAATCACCACTATTGACACCACTGTTGGTTTCTTAGTACTACTTTTGCTTTTCTGAACAATTTATTTGATAAAATGCACTTAATATGGTGCCATTCTCTCACAGCCAAGTTGCTTTTTAATGAGTAAAACAGTGCACAAAGGTTAAAAACTCTAATGACTATTTAAAAATTGATGAAAAATGGTTTTAATCAAGTAGTTTTTACCTATACACCAAAATGTCATGACCTCTAAAACGACGTCCGGGTACAGCCAGTGCCAGCACACTCTGAAAGGAAACTATCCAATCTGTACGCTGTTCTTTCATCGAGACTGACCAAAAGTCCAGGCAAAGTGCAACTGAACACTACACATCGAACAACAACACTGAATCACAGCATATCAAATGAAAACAGCTCTTGTATAATTGTACTGATTTATCGGCTGCATTAAATCTTGCATACATCAAATTATTGTTCAGGTATCAGAATGTATTGTTTGGGAAGAAATGCAGCCAAAACTGCACATTCATACACGAGTCTGTTTTATGCCTTGTTTAAGTTTTATATGTACCGTTTTTAGTTTAAAATCAAGTTTGAATGCAATGAACAGTTTACATCAGACACAATGACCTTAGTATGTTGTTGACAGTCTGTTTTTTCCATAGTACATCATATTATATAAGTATAATTCCTCCATCAATATCCACTAATTATGCATCAATTCATCACTGTATCAAATACAGTAGCAGCACAGTGTGTGCTACGGACTTGTTTCACATATGTATTCTCAACTAGATTATACTGTAAATATAAACAGAATAAACTCAAACCTAAATAAGCAGGTTTAAACCTATAGGCATATTAATGCTTACCAACTATGCATATATAAGACCATTTTTCAGTATTAGTTTTGAATTTTAAATGAAGCGCAATTATGATCCACTGCCATTAAATGAATTGGAATGCAGATGTGCAGATACATTCATTTCATATCAATCAATATCTGCGCCATTGATTAACAGTGCGTTATATTGTCTTGTCTTATGTGAATATGTGTGTCAGCCTTGCTGTTGCTCCTTCACATCCAGCTTATGTACGACCCGGAAGGCCTCCAGGAACTCATTGAAGTCGATGCTGCCATCCTTGTTGAAATCGATGCTGCGTGCCATGTCATCGATGGCTTGGTCATCCACATCCACACCCAAGTGAGAACTGAACAGGTTCCATGTCTGGCGGAACTCCTCGATGGAAATCTGACCTGCAAAAGGTGAGGTTCAAAACCTTTGAACAACACATTAAAAAAATTCCACCCCTAAATGTAATCAATAATATATACCTTCATAGCTTGTACAAGGATTGTGGGATGGTGAGGCGGAGTGAGCCAGACCAAAAAATTTGAGTTCAAATTAATGGAAATTATGACACCCATGAGATGCTAAGGTATAGAAAAAAAACTAACAAAAATAAGTAGGTTGTGGATGAAGTACAACGGCACGCCACGTGAGGTAAACAGATGGCAGTCAGGAACAATGGCAACAAATATGCTTATTTTCAGGGGTTAAATACCAATTTGAGGGGGCAACACAACAAATACATTTGTAGTAGTTACAGACCTGTAGTAGTTAAAGACCACTTGCCTGAATGGTCCTTGTCGATGATGTTGAAGATGATCTCAAGGTCAGTTCGGTACCTGTACAGTGTTTCTGCTAAGTTTGGTGCCACCTGTAAGTTGGAAAATAAAAAACACAATAAACATCAGTTCTGTTCATGACTCAAAAATGAAAGTCCAACTAGGCCACACATAAGAAACTTATTCACAACCAAAAGTCTGACATGTTGCATGAGTTCATTACTTGCAACAAGTGGTCACAAGTACAAAGTTATAGAGAAAGCATCTGTGCTCAGGTATCGGTTGAAACAGGAAAAATCCTCGCCTTTTTATTTAGTGCGGCCCTTCTGGTAGCATTAAGCTCCCGGTGATATCACCCTGAGGTTCACCAAAGTACACAGGCTCCTTTACCTCAACAAGATCTCAAGGTGAGGTGAGACAAGTAATACTAATGACTGAAGTGGTTTGGGCACCAAGGCATGCCCCCTGGTTGGCTCCCAGTAGATTCTCACCAGGCATATCCCACTGGATGAAGACCCAATCTAATATTGTCTAAACCAGTTCAGAATTTGTCTGCCTAAACTGACAATGTTTGCTAGCCTGTTCAAAAATATCATGATCAAGACTGGGATAGTGGCTAATGTCATAAATTACCCACTGCTTGCGTAAACATGAATAAACATAAAACAGTAGGTCATTTACGACTTTAGCCAACGCTGATTCTGTATTATGGTGCTTCCAGAAACCAGTCTGAAGAACATCCTACTTGTTGTTACTATGTATTAAAATATACTCTGTCTTCATTCTCTGCACACAAAGAATACCTTTTAAACACTTTTAAACATTCTTATTTGTCTTACCTGACCATAACGTATGTTATATTCATATCATTTGAAAATGTATTTATGAGGCAACTAATTTTTATTTTTGGGTTTGAACAAAACAGATGATATGACAGGATGTGAAACCTGTGGCATAGGTTGCCCTGGACCAATGTTTTCAAAGCATGACTCGTATTCTACATTTCCATCAGAGGCCAGGCGCACAAGACGTGGTCTCAAAGTACGCCATGGAAGATCCAACCTCAGCACTGATTCCACTACTTGAGCCCATTCATTGGTGGAGATCCTGCCTGTGAAAGAGCAAGAAAGAAATGAAGACGGAAATAGTAGGATGGAGAAAGAAAGTGCAGTCGTATTTATAAGTAGCATTAATTCGAGTTATCTTGCCTGTGTTGTAGATATCATATTGCTGAAAGGCAGCCATGAGTTCAGAGCGATGGGCAAACAGCTTTTCCTGCAGAGCCTTTAGAGCTGAGCTTTCAGCCACACTGACTCTACAATGAACACACATTCAAATATCCACGCTTGGAACTGGCACTGTTGGGTGTACACCAAACACTAAACGGTAAAGTACACTAGTGTAAAAAACCTTTTTGAGCCATTCAGAATGTATTCAGACCCCTTCACTTTAACATTTTGCTACTCTAAAATGAATCCAATTATTATCCAAAATAATTAAAAAAGCATGAATGAGTTTTGTAAATTTTTTAAAAACTAAAAACTGAAATCTCTCAGTTACAAAGGTGTTCAGACCATTTTCTATGACCAAGGCCATTTTTGGCTATAAGCAATATAAGAAGTTATTTAAGGCTCCCCAACCCAAAAGAATCTAAAAACTGCAGAAAAAAAATAAATTAAAAATGGGTGAGTAGGTGGGTGGGGCAAATAGGATGGGCCCCTAAAGTTTCAGAAACAGCCCCAGCTGTGACAATAGATATTATGTTCAGTTGTGTACAGTTTCCAGGGTTACCTGTGTTAAAAACTGAATTTTTACATTTAAACAAGTATTCAGTCCTTTTATCCAGTATGCTGCTTGAAGCACCTTGGTGGAAATTATTGCCTTAATTCATCATGTTTATGATGCTATGAACTTGGATCTTATCCCATTCTTCTCTGCAAAATCTCTCCAGCTCTATCAGTTTAGATGGGGAGCATCACTGTAAACAGGTCTTTCCAGAGATTTATAATCAACTTCAACTAGATGCTATGGCTGAGTGACTCCCGAATTTCATGCCCCCCTGAGTGGGTTTTCCTGAAATTCCCCTTAGTGATCAAGTCCATCCATCCATCTGTACTTTGATCCATTCACCTTTCCTTAAATGAAGTGAAGTGACATGTGTGAAGTGCCAAGGTGACCCATACTCGGAATTTGTGCTCTATGTTTAACCCATACAAGTACACACACACACACACACACACACACACACACACACACACACACACACACACACACACACACACACACACA
>JAKKZJ010000025.1:14196639-14240680 GCA_033441845.1 Pangasius mekongensis | reverse complement strand
CACACACACACACACACACACACACACACACACACACACACACACACACACACACACACACACACACACGGAGCAGTGGGCAGCCTTTTTTTTTTTGCTGCAGTGCCCGGGGAGCACTTGGGGGTTCGGTGCCTTGCTCAAGGGTCTCACCTCAGTCGTGGTATTGAGGGGAGAAGAGAGCGCTGGTCATTCACCCCCCCCCCCCATCCCTGAGACTCAAACCCACGACCTTCAGATTCACCTTCGGGATACAAGTCCTACTCTCTATCCATTAGTCCACGACTGCCCCCTGATCCTGACAAGACTCCAGTTTCTGCTGCTGAAGACCATCACCACAGTGTGATGCTGCCACCAATGTAGGAATAAAATTGACTAGATGACTTGACATTCAGGCTAAAGAGTTGGTCTATCAGATCATAGAATCTTGTTTGCTTTTTGGCAAACTCCAAATTTGTCTGGCCTCCAGCTTGAGCTGAATGATGGCAGCTACTGTATTCTTCAGGACATTCCCCAGGTCTGGACCAGAGGTTTATGGGCAATTCTTGTAATCTCACGGCTTGTTTCATTCTCTGTATGGCTTTATATAGTCTTTGGGTGCCTTTCCAAATCATATACATTTTGTAGAACATTATTTAAAATGATTTTTCCATCATTTTGTTTTCTATTAATGTATAATCTAACAATAATACTCTGCAAGATATGACTATGATGCTGGGAATGCTTTTTCAACAGGAAACAACAAAACTTCAAAGGTCAAATCATAGCAACAAGTGAAACAAAGCAAATTCAAGAAAATATTGCTAACAAGGTTTGGGTGGGTGTTATACTGTGGGCATAAGAAATCTTAAGTTTAAGTGATGTTTGCTGAAAGAGGATTCCTGCTCTATGACAAATCCTGCCATAGCATATGAAAATCCCCCTGAAGTGATCAGCAATGTTGATATGGGAACTTCACGTTGGCGTCTATAGCTGAATTAGCAAAGACTGAGGCAGAACTTATTCAGAGGTTCAAAGAAACCTCTGCGTCTTTTAAAGGAGATCAGAAAAGCCTATCAGAAAATTAAGACCACGAAACAAGAAATGTCTGAGTGTACTAGTGGTCATGTTGTATATTCGCTGATGTAGAGAGATGAGAAAGCTCTCTATACCGAAACAAGCAGAAGACTAGAACAAAGGGTTAGATGGCTCACAGCTCAGCTGGAAAAGAAACAGGTGAAAAAAAAGTCAAGATGATGCCTCAGCATAATGCATATGCAAAAGAGAACTTTGCATTGGTGAGCACACCAAGTGTCATCAGGAAGAAGATTTCATAGCTGAACAATACTGCCTTCCAGAGCCTCACACAACCTGCAAAAATGGAACAATGTGGCCACCTGCTGTCTGGAATGGAACTTTACACTGGGTCAGAGCTGGATCAGAGTGAAAATCACAGTTACAGTGATTCTGATGATGATAAAATTCAAGCAAAACTAGACACAGAAGAGGAACACTGATTGATCAATGAAATGCCTTCTCCAGCTGACACTGACATCCTACAGAAGATGGTATGAAGACATGATATGATCTTCATTGGCTCACATCTATTTATAACCTACATTCATATTAATGGTGTGATGATTCCAAGTGCTTTCATGACACCATGAACTCGCTACATTCCTGGAGGTAGCCATCAGTGAAGATAAGCAAAACCTGGCACCAGCATGGACTGTTGTTGGGAACTGGATTTGGAACCAGTCGAATGAAGCTCAATTCAGAATAAAGCTCAATTCAGAGAAATTCACTCATCCCAACTGGGTCATAGTAGGCAGTTACAGTGATATGGTCAATGGACTAATATGCATTGAGCGAGATATGGTGTCATTAAAAGAGCAAGATGAGGGGAGTAGAAGCAACCAGTCACCAAAAATGGGCTCTCCAGACCATGATGCAGTCACTGCGGGAATAGACTCCCCTTCTCTCAGGTGCTGGTTAGAGCTAATTCAACATTGAGCAGATGGTCTATACGTGTGTGCTAAAGTAAATGGACCAAACAAAATCGACTTTGTATTGGACTCTGGAGTAGAACTTAAATCCATTATAAAGGTCAAAGCACACACAAAAAAGCATGGAAGAAGCGAGAATAAATGTGCTAGCAGATGAGGCTACTAAGACAGCTGTGAGAGAAGGGGCTAACAAAGTGACTAACACACAAGTGAATAAGGTAAAGCTAAACCTGAAAGTTCTACAAGTACAAGATGCTAACCTGAAGAAATCTGACATGGTAACAGTAAGATAAATTAAACATCTGTTAGGGGTTAACATAGATATATGCACAACATGGTGAGACTTCTAACCTTACGATTGTTCATAGTATGCTGCAGCAGAGTCAACTCTGAGGGATATGATGAACACAATTTTCAGTGAATAAGACATTTTTGCGGTACTATGGTTTTGCGCAAGTAGTGGGGAAAGATCAATGTTAGATGGATGGACTCTGCAAAAACAGATGGCTTTACATCTACTATTAGCAGAGAAGGGGAGAATGTGCACTGTGATCGGTAAGGGGTTTTGTACTTTCATTCCAGACACGTCTGAAAACGTCTCTTGCTGACTTACATTAGCCCCCTTTAGTATCTCCTTTCCTTGAAGGAAGGTGACTAAAATTTGGCTCATGGCTAATTTCTCGGGAAGGTTCATGGTTTCCCCATGATAGTTCAAATGGCCATGTCCATCATTCTTCTCTTTTTTTTGTATTTGTGGGTACAAACAATGTACTTCTAGGTGTCTTTCAGTGACCTGGATTTGAGCTGTTCACAAAAGACCTCAACATTCATTATTTGTAATGTTTAAACATACTCTTGGTTTGATGCTTGATGCTCAACAAGCAGCAGTAAACATTTATTAGTTTTCATTATAATTTATATAATTAATCATGACTTAATCATCTCCTACTTTAAACATACCTTCATATTAATGCTGTAACAATGCACCTGCATCCTAATATTTAGGACAAGCAAGCTCAGCCATACAATATTTGATAGAATATGATATTCTGTTTGTTTTTCTTATATTTGTTTTGATTATTAATCATTTAATTAATCAAAAATGTGTGGGAGTGTAGAACAATATGTTTTTAAATTTATTATTGTGAAGCTTTTTCGTGTTCTTATGTATCTCGATACTTTGAGAAGGTCTCAGTATTCGCATATATTTTTTCTGCATGAAAGGTAATGGAATATGGTTGCTATGGGCTGCTAGACAGTTTTATCTACAAGGTCTGTTACCTACTCTATACCTGCATTTTTTCTGAGAAAATAATAAGATAAAGGGGAGAAATCGAACACATTTACAGCACTTGGTAGACACCCGTATCCAAAGTGATGTCCAAAAGTACTTTGTAGCCTCCATCAAAAAAACATTTCCTCACCCCAGTAGAAACAGGACAGAGTCTAAGATTCTATTAAGCTAAAGTCCTGTTATAGAAGAGTTGGCCATTTTTAAATTCATTGTAGGATTAAGTTTGCATCATATTGTAGCAGTTTTTCACATTTACACTGCAGTGCTGAGCCATGTTACTTTGCTTATTTAGTTCTGTTCACGTGTTTTTATTATAAGGCACAATGGTGCAGTAGGTAGTGTTACTGCCTCACAGCTCTAGGGTGCTGATTCAAACCTGAGCTTGGCTTCCAAGTTCTTTGGTTTCCTCCCACTGCCCAAAAACATCCTGGTAGGTGGACTGACTATTTAAAATTTCCCCCCGTGTGATGAATCAATGTGTGGACAGACTGGCGACCCACATCATGCCGACTGTTCCTGGGGTCTACTGGGACCCTGACCAGGATGAAGTGGTTCCTGAAGATAAATGAATGATACGTATGCAGCGTACCCCAGTGGTTAGTTGTACACACCCATCCAGACTAGGGACTATACCTCTGTTGCAAAGTAAGTTTCCTGGTGCTGCGGCTCACTTGGTACTGGAAGAAACGAGGGATCAGATCTGGACCCAGCTTAATGTACGCGCCACGATTACTGCCCTCCTCGTAGTAGTTAGATGCCGAGAAAATAGTGATTACCTTTCAGAAGAAAAGCATTTTATTAAACAGCAAGTCCTGCAAATGGCAATGACTATTTGTTCATTTCATTACCAGCCAATGAAAACACAAATCTGAGAGGTCTACTTAAAATATATTTTGTTTGATATTTCAGCATGGATTTTAGACAAATTGCCCCATGCAAGCTAGGAATATTTTTTACATGCCACAATATACCCAAAACCAGTTTGTACTCTGCATTTGTTGTATTATTCCACTCCCTTAAGTGTCTGACCTGTCCATCATGGCAGAGCTCATAGCCCTCCTGCTTGCACTCATGTGATCGGATAAGTAGGCGCATGCCGTTCTTTTCCAGAAGCCGCCGTGTAACATCGGGGCCGAAGTAGCATCCTCCGCCACGGAACGAGTTCGGACTGCATCCGTTCTGGCTCTTTGGGTCGCTCCACAACACATCCACAATCTACAGCACACAAACATAAGTGCCAGATAATAGTGCATAATAAAAACAATCAAGTATTTTCTGTCTTGTACTTTTAAATTGTGTTCATCTACAATCACAAATATCATTACATTGGTTATTATTCTATAAAGCAATGGCACTGTGAAATCCATATGAAATGTCTACAGTTCTCCCTCGTTAAACAAATGGAAGACCTACATAACTGCTTCTGTAGCAGTACAAGGTGAAACCAGTTAATATTCAAATTTCAATTGCATAATGTTTATTTCAAGCGGCTCCAAGTTTCAAGCATGTAGACAAGTCTTTTTCTCATTGGGTTTTCTTACTTCTTTGCTATATTGCAAAACTAAAAGTGATGTCATCAGTCTCACTTTTTAGTTTGTGTGCACATGACACACAAGCAGACAGACAAATAGTCACATGCAGAAATGATTGCTGTTGTAGAGCAAATTCTTTTCTTAAAAGCTACCCAAAAGTATTTATAGTTTTTTACTCTCTGTCAACATCAAGTGTTCTCTTACCTGCTTCCACTCCAGCTCTTCTCTGGGTGCCTCAGGCATAGCAAGGGACACTATGGAGTCGAGGAAGGGAACTTGCAGTATGTCAGCAGGACTAGGGAGTTTGGGGGATGGGGGAGCACACCGTGATCCCCGGGGTGAGCACAATGAAGAGGAGGAGGAGGAAGAGGAGCTGCTGCTCTGCCAGGTGAGGCGACTCTTATCCTTCCGCTTCGACTTGCCATTGCTGTCATTGCAGACACGCATGTGATCCAAACTGCACTTGGGTAGCCTCAAAGCTGACTTTACCTTGAGCATTGGGAGAGAACAGGGTTTAGACTATAGTCTAAGATTAAAAGGCTAAAATAAACTTCTTAAATAAGTGGAGTCTCAGTTTTCGTGTGTCCATTTCGATAACGTTTATTTCACCCCTCCTAACCACCAGGGGGCAGTGTTTAACACCCAGACATCATTTAGTGTGTACGATTGCACCATAAAATGTCACAAAGACACGGTACTTACTGTAAGTACACCACATACTGTCACTTCGGTTCCTTTTACTCTACTTGCCCCGTACCGTGCTGGACCTTTTGTGCATCTTGGAGCTATCTGCAGAACAGCTTGTGAATTCCGCCATAGCTACATGTACAACTAGTCCTCCAAAGCTGGGAAAAGACCATCATCTCCTAGTCTCCAATCATGTCTTCAGGCTCATACTGTTTTTTTGGAGTGGCTAGTAGCTTAGTTGACTTCCATTGTTACCTTGCTAGCCTTGTTGTCACTGCCGCACTGCGAGTTGGCTACAAACATTTCTGTTGCTCAGTATAACACTCACCTCTCAGTCATTCGCAGAATGTGGTTTCCCTCTGCACTCCCCTCAACAAACCCTCTCTTACAAACCACGGACCCGTGCATACATGTCACTAACGTAGTCGAGTGGTTTACCCTCACCATACCGGGCTCTACACCACCGAGCTTGCAAAGTCATCTGGATTCTGTCAACATGCTTACACGGGCCAGAGTGGGTCTTCCTTGATTCCCCGTATCTGCACCATGCAGGCCTCCCATGGCCCTTCAGATCAGTTCCGTAGTACCCCCAGTCCCCTGACTGGCAGCTTATGAATATAACATGGCCTCTACTACATGGAACTTGCTGAAGTCAGTTGGATTTTGCAAATATGTATACACCATATCGATGCCGGGGGTGTCTCTGCAGCACTTTGGCTCAGTTCTGGAGCCCTGCAAATCCCTGACTAGTGGGTCTGTGGCTAAGCTGCTTCTTTTTTGGCTGTGGCGTCCATTACCACCACCAGCTGGTATAGAGTGTCGACCAGGATGCTTCCTAAAAAGAACAAACTGGGACTAAAGCAGGGCCTTCTCTCTTCTACCCCCTTGTTCTCTCCATTGTGCCATTTCTACTCTCTAATTTTTCACATCTCCCATCATCTGCAGTCTTGTGATTTTGTGGCTTCATATTTCATTAGCCAGATTG
Organism: Pangasius mekongensis; assembly: GCA_033441845.1. Taxonomy (NCBI): domain Eukaryota; kingdom Metazoa; phylum Chordata; class Actinopteri; order Siluriformes; family Pangasiidae; genus Pangasius; species Pangasius mekongensis. The sequence goes on along the minus strand of JAKKZJ010000025.1, from coordinate 14,234,200 downwards.
CTAAAGCAGACTGGAATTTGAAGCTAATCCCTCATTTCACCACCTCATTTTTTACTTTCTTGGCAATTCATCCATTCATCACCTGCTGTCTGATGACTAGCGGGCCTGACACTCCTTCTACTGATGCAGTGTTTTTCTTCCCACAGCATTATGCATTCTCTTCATGGTTAACAACTGAGTTAGCTGGTTTCCACAATATACACAGCTTCAGTTTTGATGGGTTATAGGCCACAGGAATCGTGTTGCGCAAGGTCTAAACTCTCTGGAAGCTGTTAACGAACAACAGCTACTCTGGCTTCAGCAGGGTCCGGAAGTGTATCTGAAGTAAAATTAGTTTTTACCAACTTGCATGCACTAATGGTGTTAAAGGAGGATTTTAAACTATCTACTGCACTGCCCCTGAGCTCTGTGGCACATGCTTTAGCTAATGTGCATGCCATGCTTCCCGTTGACACTTGGAGCATGTCACTAGTGGTTCACTGGACAAAGCACTATATTCAGACGCACGATTCTCAAGCAATGAATGCAAATGCACAGGTGACATCTGTTGCTGTCAAACCTTCTGTGTCAGAATTATAACTAGATCAGCCGAATGGATCGGCCAGGTGGCACCCTCAAATTGCCACAACCTGGCCTGTCGTCTAGGAGGTGCCTTCATAAATTCCGTTGGCCTCTGACAAGTCCTAAATGGACAGTGTCACAGAGCTGACGACCAAAAGAAACTCCCCACCACTAGAGAGTCCTCTTTCCATGAAGGACAGGGATAAATAAATTCCGCCATCGACCCAGGCCAATTTCAAATCCCATCAAGTGGCTGCTCTGTTCCAAGTTCATTTTCTCTTGGACAGAGGTAGACCACATGGTCAGAACAAGGGGTTCTTCTACATGTATTTCTTTGTTCAGAAAATAGGTGGTTCCTCTCTGATTATTTAAAGCCCTTGTCTTATGTATGTAAGTCTATCAAATGTTATTTACTGTATGTTGTGCAGCCACAAACTGGGATACACTGGTGAATCTGTGCAATGTACAGGCATTCCAGATCAAATATCCTACCCTCCAGCCTCTCTATAGAGCTGAGGGATGCATGCAGGCAGCCCTGAGACTAAAAGATATTGCCTGAAAAGATCACACTTAAAGGCAATAAGCTGCATTAGTGATTTATAATTTTTTAATGTTTTAAGACCGCAAGACTTCATGCCACCATTTCTCCTAGTACCAAACATGATAAATAGAAAAACTGCAGTCCTTTAATTCAAACAAACATAGCACCAAATTCACGTTTTGATTGGACAGTGTGTGCTCAGACTACCGACTCCTAGTTTCTCCTCCATTTTTGGTATTTAAAAAAAAAAAAAAAAAAAGAAAAAAAAAAAAAAGAATGATACACCAAATAATCCACTTTGTTCATTCTTATTAAACCTGTGACTGAGTTTGTAACATGACTGCTGATGATCTATTATGGACTCATCACTGAATCTCCCTGAAAAATACCTAGAATCCCTACCTGAGCACATTCACACCTATTAAATATTTAGTTTTTTCATAAGCCATTTGTTCAACATGACATATATCATATCAGCTGAATTTCCTGAAGATCATGGGAAGAAGAAAATTAAGTTCTGTCACTCCTTTTTCTTTATTTTCAGTGATATTGTTTCTCAATGATATTGTGCCGATATTGAACCAAATGCAGGCTGTCAGCAAAGACACCTTGAGAAAAATGAGATTGTTGCTTATAGATTCAGTGCTCAAAAACGATGACCATGGCATGGATGTTGGTAACAAGGTGTTGGTGAGGTCAGAGGAAAATGGCCAGATTATTTCGAGTTGCCAGGAAGGATATAGCAACTAATATAATCACTCTTTACAACCGTGGTGAGCAGAAAAGCATCTCGGCATGCACAAAACATCAAACCTTGAGGTGGGTGGGCTACAACAGCAGAAGACCACATTGGGTTCCACTCTGAGGCTTTCATGGGCACAGGCTCAGCCAAACTGAACAAAAGAAAATTGGAGGGGGAAAGGAAGAAAAAAGAAAAAAATCACCACATGGTCTTTTTCCAGTCTTCAACTATCCAGTTTCACTGTGCTCATGATAGCCTCAGATTCTTGTTATTGGCTGACTGGAGTGGAACCTGATGTGGTCTTCTGCTGTATCATTAAAAATAAAGAAAAAATGATAACTTAGTTTTTTCTCCCCATTCTTGTTTTCTTAAACACACCTGACTTGTCTCACTAAGGTCTTGATAGCTGAAGACGTGAATCTGCTATTACAGGAGGACAAAACACTCACAGGAGGACTTAAACTCACCTTGTGTCTTTCAACAGAGCTTAGAAAGTCCAAGTCCGTTTCATCTGAGATGCCGCCATGAACAATGAGGACTTTGTTATCGATAATGGTAGCAATTGGGAGCAGGCTGAACACGTCCTGAAGGAGCTGGAGGATTTCTCTCCCATGGGTCTGCAGAAAATCAAAATAAAAAAAATAAATAAAAAATGCCACTGGATGAAACTTAAATAACAACCACCAAGCAGCAAAATTCTATATACATGAAAAGATAATACCTTGTACTTCTGCATCACTTCTTTTGTGAAGCCATATCTGAAAGAGGACCAATAGTAATTCCTTTAGGTGTTTTTTTTGTAGGTATTCTTTGGGAATCATTCCTCAAAATTTTGAAACAGCACATAACTGTGAATATGAATATGATCTAGACAGTGAGGTCGTTACGCTACCTCAGGTTCATGATGTGATCCTCATGGTTGCCTCGGTTGAGGTGCATGTGATCTGGGTAGAGGAGCAGAAAGGCAAACAGGATGATGATAATTTCCATGGACTTCTTACCACGATCCACAAAGTCCCCGTTGAATATGTAGGGGTTCTCAGCAGATGGCAGACCATTCTAGAAAAAAAAAAAAGCAGATCATTATAATGTTTTGAGGAACAATACGGGCATACAGTACATGCCAAGTGTGTTCCAATTTTAATACAAAAAACTCTATTGAAATTTAAAAACAGCCATCATCTCTTCGATGGCCTCTCGTTTTTCTTATCTTTTGTGAAAACTAGGTATCATGTCAGCCTGGTTGTTCAGTTTCACTACCCCACATAGTTCTCTCTGCACAATTACAATCACTTATTCCTCACCGACCTCTAATCCAATCAATTTTTTGTATGTTGCAGCTTGGAACGAGACCTTAAGCTTTGTCAGTAAAAGCCCAGCTTCTTTCTTGAAATGGTGGATATAGAGATTGATACTGGGAGCTATGGCAGGAAGTGAACGAAGACCACTAGGAATTTGATATACTTATTCACAAGGCCCAACATACCCTGAAATAACCAATCAACGTTATCGTCAAAAGCTTTTTACATCCCTTATTTCACATAGCTGCTTCAAAAGGTGGATTGCCACATCCTTCTCTATTTACACTTATTTTCATTGAATCTTTTTCAACACTAGCGGAATACAATATTGCTAGTACTAGTACTAGTACATTAAATCTCTACCCTGAGAGATTTTCTCAAACACTGCTAGCTTAACTAACATTTCACATGGCTTTCAGGTAGCATGTGATGCTAGCTATAAAATATTACAAACAAAATGTCATGAGCTGGTTTATACTAGAACGCTCCTATGTAATAAATAACCGTGTGTGATTTTGTGTTATTTGTATTAGAGGTTTTTTTTTTTTTTTGGATGCTATTCGTTTTGATTTATACACCACAGCACTACTGAATTGATTCTCATTCTCATGATTGGTCAGAAGGTGTTAATAAAAGAGAGGCTGGTGGAGAAAAAAAAAAAAAAAAAGAGAGAAGCTTGTAGCTACATAAGTGATAACAGGAACTAACTTGCTTTATCAACATTTCACAACCTTAAACGTAACTACAGTCAGGTCCATAGGTATTTGGAGTGACAATTTTTCACAAGATGTGATTCAAGTGTAGACTTTTCAGCTTTAATTGAGTAATTACAGCCATTTTTACAGAGTCCCTCCATTTCACAGGTGATGATTTTTTTTTCTTCCCTGAATTACACAGGATTTATATGCATGCTGGCAGAATTTTAAAGAAGTCTACAGACAGATCAGTAGAGGGTGCTAATAGTAATTGCAGGTGTCATTATTATGAGTGGAACCCATTGATTGTCATAAGTAGTAGGGTTTTTGAATGTTAGGGAGATATAATTCCTTTGTTGAGTTTAAACAAGCTTGAAATTGGAACCAACTAAAAACTATAGCAGTTATGATGAGAGAATAAATCATTACCTTATAAAATATAAGGAGCAGATCATCTAGTCTTCCATGTAGGTCACCTGCAGTGAAAATAAAGATGATGTTGCATGCTTCTGGAGAGAGGTAAAATATTAAGGGATGACTGGTTTGCCAAAAATATTAAGGTTCCCCAATCAGGGGAATTATGGAGTTTTTTGGAGCTCCAAAAAAAAAAAAAAAAAAAAAAAAAAACCTGTTTGATTTGACATATCACTCATCATTTCACCCTGTTTCAAACGTTATCAGTATTATTGTCAAATTTTTCAGATTTGATTAGCCTATAAACACTATTTATGAATACTATAGCAAGTGTGTGAAACTAAACAGCGGTAGATTTGCAGAAGCAGCAGAGTCATTACTGCTCATAATAAAACACTTATTAGCATCTGAATACAATTCATTCATATCTGAAGAGCCATTTCGTTCTGGGCTTTAATGTGAAGGGGAGGAAAAAAAAAAAAAAAAAAAAAAAAAAAAGGTTCATGTTTACAGAAATCAGATGCAACATTTTCATGTTGGAATGCTGCCATTAGCTGCGCCTCGTGTCTTCATTTGATCTGAAGCGCCATTCAGGCGTCTGCTCCTATCAGTAGAAGGCCATTGAGGTGCAAAGAAGTGCTTCGTAAAGTGCTGCATAAATACACACTTCATTTGGGAGACGCTTTGCTCGTGCATGCATTCAAAATGGGAAACACGACTCGGAGAATGAGCAGGAGCTGTGCTTGAAATCGTTAGTGCTAAATAGAAAGCACAGGGAACACAATCAGATGTGTTCGAGGTTTAATCTTACCGCAGATTGTGATTTCCTTGGCATAGGACGATGACAGGTAAATGACATTTGGCATCTGTTTTAGAAACTTCTGTGTCTCATGAAGTAACTGCAGCACGTATTTGGCATGGAGAATCTAGGGAGAAGAAATACAACTAGTTAAGACATTAAATGGGAAAAAAAAAAAAAAAGGTTAGGGGTTTAAATCGCAGGAATGTACCACCTCTGAATTGTTGAGCACAACTAGTGAAGTGAAGTGAAGTGAAGTGGCCAAGCATGGTGACCCGTACTCGGAATTTCTGCTCTGCATTTAACCCATCCAAGTGCACACACACTTGCCTTTTTAGCTGCGGTGCCCGGGGAGCAGTTGGGGGTTCGGTGCTTTGCTCATGGGTCTCACCTCAGTCGTGGTACAGAAGGTGGAAGAGAGCGCTGGTCAGTCACTCCCCCCACCTACCTACATTCCCATTTTAGACCTGAGACTCGAACCAACAACCTTCAGGTACACCTTTGGGTTACAAGTCCGACTCTCTAACCATTAGGCCACGACTACCTCCGGGGACTAATTCTGTTTTGTATAAAAGAACTTTCAATTTTTTCAACCTCACTCAGAAACTCTGAACTCAGCACAGGATCGTTCACAGGTGGTCACTTGGTTAAAGTTGCAGTGTGTTGTACCTGCTGCTCCTTGAAGGCGCTGAGCAGGATGTTGGTATCAGTGACGCTCAGGGGGAAGGAGAGGCGAGGGCCGGTGTATGACTCGGGAACTGTGATCTGCTCATACTTGTACTGTCTGAGTTCCTCTGTTACAGGGTCTACTGCAGGGTCCAGCAGGTGAGAGATTAGATCTTTACAATAAAAATAGCAAAAGAAAAAAAACAGACATGGTTAATTCATTTGATTTAAAAGCAATACTATACCTGTTGCTATGTTTTAAGCTGCCTATGGATAAGATAAAGTAATTAATAAAACTATACATCAACACACATGCCTACATAAAGAGCTAAAACTGGAATATGTTCTCTGTACTACTCACTGTTATTTTTTGATGAGAGGTCAGAGGGGAAGTGCCAGACTGGTTCAAGCTGACAGGAAGGCTGTGGTAACTCAAATAAGCACTCTTTACAAACGTGGTGAGCAGAAAAGCATCTCAGAATGCACAAGGCGTTGAACAGTGAGGCAGATTGGGTACAACAGCAGAAAACCACATCAGTTTACACTTCTATCAGCCAAGAACAGGAATCTGAGGCTACAGTGGGCACAGGTTCCACTTTTAGTGAGAAAACAGACATGTTACAGAACAGGGCATTCTTCTGATCTGAGGTGTTGGCCCAGGTGGGAGAGTAAATTAGAGATGGAGGTCTTTTAAAAAAGCATTTTAACTCCATTTTGCCTCAGATGACCTAACCACTGTAATTTTCAGTGATGGCTGGTCACGATATTGAATGGGAGGGCTGAAAAATTCTACTATCTATGAATAACTCAGTGTTACAATTATGAAACCATTAAGGTTGAGCAGATGGGCAGCACCATTTGTGACGTCAAGTGATTTTATGTATATAAATATGTATAAAAGTTTAGTATACAAAGTTTCCAGAGAAACAGGGTGTCATGGGCAAAAATATCTGCTAATGCAGAAAAAAATGCCTGCTAATATCAGGCAAAAAAATTCAGACTATTAATTCAAAACTGGACAGTTTTATAACTAACCCTGTAGATAATAATATAATAATATCACATCAACAATGTTTTACTCGTCTTTACTCCTAGACCGAACTAATTTCACTAATTTCATCATCAAAATCATCAATCTGTATAGTAGATCCTTTACCTACATGTTTCTTCAAACAGATAATTCCTGAAACAATCAAACTAGCAGTTATCAAGCCATTGATTAAAAAAACCTGACCTTGACCCCTGTTAGCTGTCTAACTACAGACCAATATCAAGCCTCACCTTTAGCTCCAAGGTCCTAGAAAAGGTTGTAGCACAGCAGTTATGCTCATAATTACATAGGAATAACATTCATGAAATGTATCAGTCAGGATCTAGGCCTCACCATAGCACAGAGACAGCGCTGGTTAAAGTGGTAAATGACTTACTACTGGCCTCCGATCAGGGTTGTGTCTCCTTGCTTGTGCTGCTTGACCTTAGTGCAGCTTTTGATACCACCGATCATGCTATTCTCCTCGACAGACTAGAAAAATGTAGTAGGCATTAAAAGAACGGCCCTTTCCTGGCTCAGGTCTTATTTGACTGATCGTTATCAGTTTGTAGACGTAAATGGTGACTTCTCTACGCATACTAAGGTAAAGTTTGGTGTCCCGCAAGGCTCTGTTTTAGGCCCACTGCTCTTTTCTTTATATATGCTACCTCTGGGCAAAATTATTCGTAAACATGGTATTAGCTTCCACTGTTACGCTGATGACACACAGTTGTATGTTTCAGCAAAGCCTGGAAAAGCTGGACTTGCTGTTAGCTAGCTCCTTCATTCAAACCACACAAATCTTACAGTTTCGTCATCTGTCATTTTGGATAAATTGTACTTTGATTGGGCAATGTGTGCATAGTATATTTACTTCCAGTTTCTCCTCCAAAGGCATTTTGAAAAATCAATGACCAAGAAAGTAATTTATGTGTATTTTATTTTTCAAGTGTAATCACTTGAAGTGACTGTCAACAATAGCCTGTGTGAATCTATAGACTGGGTTAGAATGAAATCAGCTCCAGCCTGTGCTTTATGCCATTTTATGTATTTTCTATGTGCTGGTGCTCTTGATTCCATAAAAGTCCAAAATAAGTCATTTGTTAACACCAAATAAGACGATATGGCCTTATGTATTTTTTTTCCTTTGAAAGAGAAGGATTAGCCCTGCTAGTCCATTTATACCAGTCAGCCCTGCTAATATAAATAACAATGCTATCTATTGTTGTGTTTGAATGATCTAAAATCCTGGATATTGTTTTCTCAAAGCAATAGCCAGTATGGACCGAGATACAACATGGCCATCACACACACACTTCAGTCTGAAAGGCTGCTAATTATGTACTGAGATTTGTAGACATTGTCTCTATTGTGCCTTTTGTGAACATGTAAATGTTTGATTGTTTGCCGTGGATCTAGTCAAAGGGGCGCCAGACATCATGAACAGCTGTTTGCACTGGACAGGAGGAAGTGCTCACAATCTTGTTCCAGTGTTTACTGGGGTTGCTGATTATGTAACCATGTTCAACCGCTATGGATGGTTATTGCCGTTATTCTGAGCTTAATTATATACTGATCGTATTAAAGTCCTATCCCACTCTTAATTAGTCTCAGAGAGTGATTCTTCACCAAATGAGTTAATAACCAAAGCTCCAACTATAAGACAATGTACAAAGACAAACTACAGAATTGGAGAAAGGAGTCTATGTGAGGTTTTGCATGTTTGTTCAGTGTCTACACGGATTTCCTCTGGGTTCTCGTTTCCTCCTAAAAACATGTCAGTAGATGCACTAGCTATGCTAAGTTGCCCCTAGGTATGAATGTGTGTGTGTGTATGAAGCGCCATTCCAAGGTGTTTTTTTTTTTCGTAATTGATGTAGTCATAAAAATTGGTTTCTAGAGTGAAGATATGTAAATTTTTTCAATGAAAAAAAAAATGCTGCTATAGAAATATTGTGTACTTCTGCCAGAAATTTATTTTATTTATTTTATTTTTTTTTTTTGGCAAAGACCACCAACCATGATAGCTGGCTTGCTTTTGTATCTTTCTATAGAAACATCCACACAAACATTTGCATTGTTCAGGTTGCAGGCAGCTGGTGTTTAGGGCAGGTCTATGATGCACGAACATCACCTAATTCAGTTGGCATCCTAGGTTTCTGGTAGTCGTGGAAAGACTTTCCAAGGCTTTGTTTTGGATTAGCTTGGGTTAATTGTCTGCTTGATGCATTTCTGGCACAACAGCACAGCTCAAAGTGGTATCTCCTTGTGTTGCTAAGCAACTGTGTCCCTCCATAGTAAATGTTTTAAACCATTAGGATAGGTGCATGATGGTTAAAAGGGGGTCTGCTCGTTTGATATGAAAGGATAGAAAGCTAGGCACTGAAATGTGAGAAAGAGGAGTTGCTGGATGAAAGGACATCAAACGCTCTGTTAGGATGTAAACAGAATTGGAAAAAAAAAAAAAAAAAAAGTTTGACATGTATGGGAATGATTACATGCCATTATTGATTTTATGTATATAACTGCAGATGTGGGAAAAGTTAAGTGTAGTATACAAAGTTTCCAGAGAAACAGGGTGTTTTGGACAAAAGTCCTTCATCAGCTGTTTAAGCAAAGGGGTTCTGAAGCTGTAAAGCTTCCTTAACGATTCCAGGCCATGTTGTAATTTCTTGCACATTTGTTGGCTGTAATCTCATATTCCCTGTAATGTGACTGAAGTCTGGTGTCTGTGGAGGCACTAAGCTCCTAAACATGTTAGTTGAACAAGCTTGAGCTGACATGTGGATTGGATCATGACAAGTTATCCTGCTTAAGGTGGATTCTTTTTTTTTTTTTTTTTACTTTTGTAGAGCCAAGAACACCACCACCACCACTGGAAAATACACAGAATGATCTGAAGAAGCAAGACTGGAGTGGATTTCTTCCTAGCTCAGAGCGTATATCCACGCAACCTCAGCTTCAGTATATCAGTGACAGTCGTGTGATTGATTACACTTCCCCCTAGATTTCATGTGCCTTGGGGCTAATTTATTTAAGCCAACTTCACTCGCACATCATCAGCGAAAAAAACGTCATCAGCAGTGACTGAGAAGGCACTTTAGCAGGTGTAATAAACATGAACAATGTGGATTACTTTCTTGATCAGTGATTTTTTTTCAGAATGGCTTTGGAGGAGCCAAGAACAGGAATCTGAGTGGGCACAGACTCACTGTAGTGAAAAACTGGACAGTTGACTATTATAAAATACTGCTATTGACCTATAAAGCACTGAATGGTCTAGCACCGTAGTACCTGAGTGAACGTTTGGTCTTTTATGATCCGCCATGCATACTTCGATCAAAAGGTGCAGGCTACTTGTTGGTACCTCGAATAGTGAACGCTACATCAGGGAGCAGATCTTTCTCTTACAGTCTTAAAAATATAAAGTCTTAACATTTATATCCCAAATTTATATATTTCTGTAAAGCTGCTTTGCGACAATGTCCATTGTCAAAAGTGCTATACAAATAAAACTGAATTAAATTGAACATGAACATAAATGTGTTAGACCTGTTTATTTGTACAGGATGTATCTCAGGGATATTTCTTTATAAAGACAGTGCGTTGTGGTGTCCTATTTTTTTTTTAATGTTGATTGTGCTTTCTACATTGGCAGAATGAAATATAGTATTCCTCTTCTCCTATAAATACAGGCAGCGACTAACTATAGCATCACACCACTTTGAAATTCTCTACACTGCTCTAAGTACACCATATTGGGACAGGTTCACCAGAACTGGACAGCTGAAGTGTGTTAAAATTTCCCACTGCAGCCTCAGATTCTTGGCTGACAGGAATGGAACACGATGTGGTTTTAAGCTGTTGTAGCCCATCCGCCTGAAGGTTTGTTGTGTTGTGCATTCTGAGATGCTTTTCTGCTCACCACGGTTGTAAAGAGTGCTTATTCGCGTTACTGTAGCCTTCCTGTCAGCTCAAACCAGTCTGGTCATTCTCCTCTGACCTCTCTCATCAACAAGGCTTTTCTGCCTACAGAACATTTGATCATTGGATGAGCCATTCTTTGTAAACTCTCTAGGCTCTATTTGATGTGAACAGTAACTGAAGCTCTTTGACCTGTATCTGTATCTTTTTATGCATATGAATGAGCAGGGGTACTGGTGTTCCTATGAACATGGCCACTGAGTGTATAACCATCTCTGAAAGCGATTTGAGTGACTGGTTCGCAACTCACATTTGCCCCGTACTTAGCAGTAACTGAGTTGCTGTTACATGACTGGTTTAATGAGAAGACTGTATAGGTGACTGTATCTCAGTACCTGGTCCATTCCCATTGAGATGCGTGAAGTTATCCAACATGAAGCTGAAGAAACTGGAAAGCTTCAGAAAAATAAAAATAGAGCTTCTGTGAAATGACCAGTTATGACAATCGTAAGTCATGAACATCATAAAGATGAGCTGCATTATCATTAGCTTGGTATTATATGCATTTCAGTAACAGCACTCAGCGTTGTATGCCACAATTTAATCTCGTAATCCCTTCTCTTGCTTGGGAAACAAATTGAGATGCATTTTGAAAAATTTAGAGTGACTGCGTGTGTTACAGGATTGAAGTATCAGAGATGTGAGACTGTTTTAGGAACAATGTGCCAAAGTTAAAATTCCAATCACCAAAATCAGTTTTTGCTTGAAGTAACATGTCGACTAATTTTTTGAGTTACTGCTTGACTAGTAAACAATGAATAGTTGTGTAAACTCTATTTGGATTATTTGTTTTGATGTCACCTGTAACTGGTCCTGTTCTCCCGCGTACTCTATGGACTGGAAGATGTTCCAAGTGTACCGTCTCCTGATCTCGAGCCGGGCAATGTAACGCCGGTACCAGCGCTGGATCAGAACGGCAGCTTTCATCGCTACATATATACGTATACAGGAAATAATAGACGTGATTCTATAATATAGGGTTTCTAGTCTCGCTCTAGTGCACTTCCTACCACAACATTAACGCAGCACAGCGTTATGTCAGAACTACTATAAATAGGCTGTGTTCCTATTTTCAGAAGATCAATCTAACGCTTTCTACACACACACACTCAAGTCAGTTAACATAAGGACACTTAAATCTTTCAAAACATGCTGGAGTGCAGTAGTGCCACTAAAAATAAGCAAAGCCTCGGGAGACTGGCATCATGGCTGCTAATTAAAGATGTGCTGAAAGAGTTGCTGAGAGTGCAGGAAGGGGTAAAGAACATGGGGGAAAGAGGTGGAGCAGCCTTCATTAACAACATGGGCAAACAGAGCAAGTCAAGGTGGACTCATTGTTTTTCTCCACCAGTCAACGAACTGATTCTTCATGATGTTTGCTGTGTACATTTCATTTGTTAATGAAGGTTCTGCTGTTTATCAAAAGCCACTGGGCTTTGCAAATAGATTCCTGGACATTAAAGGACATAGCAAAGGCCCACTCCAACTGGTGTTTATAACTCATGCCATTAAATCAACTCAACGAATGAACCCAGAGACCCATGTTTTCGATGTGCATGTAGCACTTAACCAGCACCCGCTGCACTATGAGCCTCCGATCTCTTGGATCTCTAGTAATTATGATCGTGCTTATCCTAAACATGAGAGTGGCAGCTTAGGAAAGCTTCCTCTGAGACACATGAAGCCAGCCAATCACACTTTTTTTTTGAACTGCTGCTCATGCTGCATCACACCCAATTGGAGGCAAGCGCTATCTGCCCTCTTCTACATACATGAGCTTTCAGATGCAGGAAGATCTAGTCATGTCATTTCGATTATGTATACTTTTAAATTTCTTGTAGAAGATGGGGTCAATTTTTGTTATAGACAGAAACACACTATTTGTTAAAAAAATAAATAAATAAATAAAATAAAAGATTTTTAAAAGTTTTGGCTGTTTTCCAGAACACAGCCCCAGCGACATTCAACATTTTCTTTTTTTTTTTTTTTTCCCCAGATAGCCTTTATGATTGCCTTTGACAAAAGAATAACGTATTGAAATCATTCACTGGCTCATGGCTGGATCAGGAAGCTGTCATAAGGTTGCGACGGACTTTAACAGGAAACACTGCAAGCACATGACACACACACACACGACACTGCTCCCAAACTTATTAACAAATTCAAAAAGACTGGGAGTCCATGAACATCCACTGACGAAGGCACAACTGACGTGGTGCTGGCAAACATAGTCCCCTATGTATAGAGACTTTTGGGACACTCTGTATAAATAAATGTTTTTTTTTTTGTTGAGACGGATACATGCATTGGTGACAAAGTCACCCAAAAAAAATGAAAAATCCCAATGGAGTGAGCCTTTTTAAGATGCTTGTAAAACTGAATAGACCATAAAGAAATGGCCATGATGGAAAGGCCAGGCGCTTGCTTACTCAGTACTGGGCTGGGCGGCTTGGCCATCAAATCTGTGTGAGAAGAAAGATGAGGAAATGAACTCAGAAGTTCTAAAGTTGTTTGATTACAGTGCACTAGAGAGAAAACTGATGAAGGCAAATAAAGATGAATCTTAATACATTTACTACTATACATATACAAGACATATACATATGCAAAGGTACGGCTTGATGTTACTTGACGTGTGGTGTAAAAGAACTAATCTTGGAACTGGTCTTGTGCGAAACTAGCTGATCGTTTCTTCCTAAAATACAATACGATATCCACTTACCGATTTCTGACGGCCTTCCTTGGTTCTCAGTGGCTACTGAGGCGCCACAACCCATAATGTCAGCATGAATGTTTTCTGCCTGATCATGAGTCTTCGTGATCGCAAACCTAGGAGAATGCATTCAAGAACACAGTTATGAATAGAAAAGCAGTTGAATATATCAATACTTACACCACAGCACTGCTGAATTCTTAATTCTGAGCTTTTTTTTTGGATAACAGCAGCTCTGACGGTCGTTCCGGTTGCAAGGCGTTGACGTTTCTGGAAGGAGTCTCCAGTTCTCATGTTTTATTCCTTTCTTACTGAATTTAAAAGTTCAATGCGTTCTAACAAGACGAATGCAAATGAAAGCATGTCTGTCTGAAGTAATGGTCTTTATTCTGTATCTTGGGTGCTTTTCAAAGGAGCCTTGACTGGATTTATTTTTATAAGAGTGGCTTACATTTATGAGTCCAAGTCAGCCACAACATCCATGTGCATAAAGAAAAAAAAAAAAAAAAAGTAGACCAGTTCCTAGGCAGCTTCCTAAATCAATACTTCATGCTAACGATTCGTAATCAATCATCAATCATTTCTCATGTTTGGCCAGCTGACTTAGAACCTGTGCCATGTACTGCTGGAATTATGAGACTGAATGCTAGGTGTTTGCATTAAAAATTACCATGAGTAAAAAAAAAATAAAAAATAAAAAATATACCTGAAATTTTAAACAAATAAAGAAACAAACAAACAAACTAACTAACTAAATGAATGAATGAATATTCCAGTGTGTATATAAACAAAAAATGGTAATCTTCAGGTCTATAGTATAAAAAAACAAAACTACATTCAATAAAAAAAAAAGGATAGAAAATTGTCTGAAATTATAAATAAATAAATAAATAAATAAATAAATAAATAAATAAATAATCCAATGTGAATATAAACAAAAAATGGTAACCTTTAGGTCTATAGGTAAAAAAAAAAAAAAACATTCAATTAAAAAAAAAAAAGACTTTCATTAAAAGTTACCATCAGTAGAAAAGGATAGAAAATTTTGCCTGAAATTATAAATAAATAAATAATCCAACATGAATAGAAACAAAAAAATTGTAACCTTTAGGTCTATAGGCAAAAAAAAAAAAAAAATACATACATTAAAAATTACCATGAGTAAAAAAAAAAAAAGGATATAAAAATTTTGTTCTGAATTTAAAAAATAAATAAATAAATAAATAAATAAATAAATAATTATTCCAGTATGTATATAAACAAAAAAATGTAACCTTCAGGTCTATAGGTAAAAAAATAAAAAATAAAAAAAATAAGTAAATAAACTACATTCAATAAAAAAAAAAAAAATTACTTTTAAAAAGCTAAGGTGTTCACTGGAGTGTGGTACAAAAAAAAGTCTTACCCAAGCTGAAGCATAAAAACACTTTACTTTTCCATTACGCTATGGAGATGCGGTGGAGCACTCCAGGCTGAATTTCAAATTACTCCATGTTCCCTATACAAGTGCACTACACCGTATATTAACTCAGTGTCTACCTCCAAACCACACCAGCACACAACCAGCATGTCAAAATATCACGCCGCCTGTGAAGCACTGAGGTGTTTTAAAAAATCAGAACCAATAGTTTGTAGACACTTTCAAGTGCACTATATATCCTATAAGATTCCGTTTGGGATTCAGCCCCAGCTTCAACAGGACCTGTCTATAGCTAGCGCGCTTCAGTTTCCGCTCAACACGACCTGCTCTGGAAACATTAGCGCGACATTCCATTCCGAATAAAGACCGAGTGACTCGGTAGTGGGGTGAAAAACTCAGTACATACCGTCTCTCCGGTGTGTGACGTACACGCCATAGGTGCGCGCGAGAATGAAAACGGAAGCGCGGCGACTCCCGCGCGCGTGTGCAGCTCGACAGAGAGGAGCGCGCGGGTGCGCGCGCGTCCTTGCCGTCCCTTGCGCGCGCCTGTGCGAGCCCATAGAATGAAACCTGTGTGCAGAGCTACGAGTACTGTTTTCACTCGAGTCTTCAGAACCTGCTTAAAAGGTGCGATATTATTTTTTTCCCCCTCTTACTAATAATACAAATAAGCTGGAAAATACATTGATCAGCCGTAACATTAAAACCACTGAAAGGTGAAGTGAATAACATTAATTATCTCCTTGCAGAGGCACCTGTCAAGGGGTGGGATCTATTAAGCAGCACGTGAACAGTCAGTTCTCGAAGTTGATGTGTTGGAAGCAGGAAAAATGGGCAAGTGTAAGGATCTGAGCGAATTTTTAACAAGGACCAAATTGTGATGGCTAGATGACTGGGTCAGAGCATCTCCAAAACAGCAGGTCTGTGGGGTGTTCCCGGTATGCAGTGGTTAGTACCTACCAAAAGAGGTCCAAGGAAGGACAACCGGGGAACCTGGCAACAGGGTCATGGGCTCCTAAGGCTCACTGATGCATGTGGGGAGAGAAGGCTAGACTCGTCTGGTCCGATCCCACAGAAGAGCTACCGATTATGATAGAAAGGTGTCAGTGTATGGGGCTGCGTAGCTGCAGAGTGCCCATACTGACCCCTGTCCACCACCGCAAGTGCCTACAATAGGCATGTGTGCATCAGAACTAGACCATGGAGCTTTGGAAGAAAGTAGCCTGGTCTGATGAATCACGTTTTCTTTTATAGCATATGGACGGCCTGATGCTTGTGCGCTGCTTACCTGGAGAAGAGATGGCACCAGGATGCACTATGGGAAGAAGGCAAGCCGGTGGAGGCAGTCCGATGCTCTGGGCAATATTCTGCTGGGAAACCTTGGGTCCTGGCATTCATGTGGATGTTACTTTGACACGTACCACCTACCTAAACATTGTTGCAGACCAATTACACCCCTTCATGGCAACGGTATTCCCTAATGGCAGTGCACTCTTTCAGCAGGATAACGCACCCTGCCACACTGCAAAGATTGTTTAAGAATAGTTTGAGGAACATGACAAAAAGAGTTCAAGGTGTTGACTTGGCCTCCAGATCTCAATCCGATTGAGCATGTAAGGGATGTGCTGGACAAACAAGCCCGATCTATGGAGGCCCCACCTCACATCTTACAGGACTTAAAGGATCTGCTGCTAACATCTTGGTGCCAGACACCACAACACACCCCAGGTACACAGATGTGTTATATAGAACACCTCGAATTTTCAACCAGGACGACACCCTAGAGGGTTCCCAGTTTCTTGCACATAGCAGCATCCAAGAGCTTTTTTTTATTTTTTTATTTATTTGAAGGGCAAGTATTCAGGACCTTTTATCTATCATAGGGGCATCCTAGAGAGAACTTCTGCAGTGTATTTTCAATCATAGGGGCACCAAACCTCAGCTCATTCACCAATCCACAGTCTACACGTGCAACCCGAACAAGACAAAAAGTCAATGTTATCATCTCTACTGCAACTTATTAAAGCTTCACATTTCCGATTTGCCGTCAACACTTCAGTTTGAGTCGCGCGACAGCTGATCATTTTTGAGGACCACCTACTTTTTTTTTTCCCCCTCCACATCAACACAACAGGAGCTTCAAGCACTTTAAAAAAAAAAAAACACTGCATGTTTTAGAGTAGCGGATAGCTTCCGTATGCATTTGTAGAGGAAAAGGACTACATTTCGCTGTAGTCATTTAAATAAGTATTTGAGTGTACACCTAGTTGTAAAGTATGGATTCTGTTGTAACATCTCACCTAGGTGCACCATCCTAAACCATGCAACACATCATTGCTCATTTTGCATCATTGCTCACTGGATTATAAATCTACAGCATTTGGAATTTTCAGCTCATACAACAGCAACACCGGATAGAAACCATCAGCATCAGCTAAAGATTAAAAAAAAACATTTATTATTATATACACATAAAATACATATATATGTACAGATATTTTCAGAATGAAGCAGGTCATGCTCCGTCCATAGGGATGGCATTGCGGCGGTGTGAGAGCTGCTGCATGGCTGCACTGATCTCCCAGCACGTGATGATCCCGCGCCGGTTAAACGCAGACAGGCGCGCGGCCTCCAGGCCTACTCTTCTTAAAAGAAACGACGCCGCGAGCCTCGACTCGTGCACCAGTCTGCAGTGACCAGGCTCGAGCTATCCGAAAGAATGAAGGAAGGAAGGAAGGAAAAAAAAAAATCAATCCCTTCAACACCTTTATTGCACTTTACTAAAGCATCACATTTATGATTTTCATGCACTAAACAGAAGGTGTAAAACTCTGCTTCCGGTTGAGCAGACTTACCTCTCTGCGCACTTTATACATGTAGACTGCATGCGCGCGCAGCTGGGCCTTTGCTCTCGGGCGAGAGGCGCGTGGCTTCCCTGTAGGGCGGATTGCTTTCATGGTGCTAGCGCGTGCGTGAGCGTCAGGACTGTGCTGAGTTCGTTTAAAGCGTCAGTAACGGAGTAAACACACACGCGCCCTAATCACGTTACCTTAATTAATTAATTAAGCGTCACCTGACCTAATAGCCAATCAGTGGCTTTGTTTCTCCCAAAGCGTCACTAAACTTCCTGGTTTCCTATTAAACACACACACACACAGAGACACACACACACGTTTCTGACCTAATAAAAGAAAGTCAAAACTTATATGACTAAACCACTGCTTGATTTAAATAATAATAATAATAATAATAATAATAATAATAATAATAATAATTCTTGATATATTCAAGGGGGCGTGGTCAGTATCAAACAGGAAGTAGGTAAAACGACATGTTTTGCTACTTTCTTTCTTTCTTTCTTTCTTTGTTTTTTAAAGAAGGTTATAAGATAGTCATGCCTTACATATTCGACATATTAATGTTATATATATATTCATAAGATGTACTATTGTAACAATAATGGTAGCTCAAATCATGTACATATGTTTAATACATTTTAATTGAATACATATGTTTAGTACAAATTAATACATTTCAAGACGTTTCTAATTACCAAACATAGTAGCATGGTTTAGACTAATTGGACAATCCATCCATACATCCATCCATCCAGTCTCTGTACCACTTATCCTACACAAGGTTGCAGGGAGCCTGGAACCTATCCCATGGGACTCGGGACACAAGGCAGGGGACACCCTGGACTGGGGGACCAACCCATCACAGGGCACAACTGCACACACACTCACACACTACGGACAATTTGGAAATGCCACTCAGTCTACAACGCATGTCTTTGGACTGGGGGAGGAAACCGAAGTACCCAGAGGAAACCCCCCCTCCTCCGAAGCACACAAACTCTGCATACGCAGGGCAGAGGCGGGATTCGAACCCCCAAACCCCGGCGGTGCGAGGCAACTAAACACTAACCCACCATGCCCTAACAGGACTAACATTAATCTTCTCTTGTCCTCTTAGAACCCAACACATTCATTGCAAAGCAAAATGGCCCCACACGCAAAAAATGAATCAATAAATATGTAGTGTGAACAGATTTTTTTATTGTGTATTGTCTTTATATTTCAGACATCGAGGCTAACGTTTCTTTCCCGTGGTTAGCTCAAGACATTTTCAGTTTTTCTACTGTAATTTTCTTACCTAATATGTTCATATTGACTTTTAGAAAATGCTGTCTTTAAATGGGTAGAATACAGATGTTTTCTTAAACCCTGTTATTTTTGTTATTGCTGTAGATTATATGACCGTGGATGACAGTGAAATTAAATGAAACCGATTAAAAATATACGTCGCAAATTATTTAACGTAAATAGGCAGCACCCTAAGGATTTTAGAAATGTATCATGTATTCTGTCGTATTAATTCCAAGAAATCTCAGACAAGGTGGAAATAAAAAAAAAAAAACAAAAAAAAAAACTGTTCCAATATATGTGAATTTCATCGAATGCTTGGTAAGTGGGAAATAAAGGAATAACCCCATCCATGTATTCCAATAGAAGGCTTTTTTGCTTTATTCAAGGGTTTTGTTCGTCACACGATCACAATTAAACATGTCTAAATAATCTAAAAAAAAAAAGACAGCCGTTGCACAGTGGAACGCAAAAGAACATCTTTACAGCAATATGTTCCCCCTTAATACTGTAGGTGTGAAGCAGAGGAGGAGTCGTGGAGGACAAGCAGGTTTATATAATATAATAAAGCACTGCTCTCTAAGACAGACTCGTCCTCTGTCGTCATTCCCCCTCCCTGTTACCAGGGTGTCATGGAGACAACCTCAGGGGTGGAAAAAAGTACTGAGAATATACAGGCAGCGGTCACTTTAATAGGAACACTTATTACACTTGCTCATTTCTGCAGTTATCCAATCAGCCAATCATGTGGCAGAAGAACAATGCATAAAATCATGCAGATACAGGTCAGGAGCTTCAGGTCATGTTGACATCAAACACCAGAATGAAGAAATAGTGTGATCTCTGTGGCGTTAACACCTTGTTGATGAGAGAGATCAGAGCAGAATGACCAGACGGGTTCGAGCTGACAGGAAGTTTATAGTAACTCAAATAAGCACTCGTTACTTTTCTGCTCACCACGGTTGTAAAGAGTGATTATATGAGTTACTACATCCTTCCTGGCAGCTTGAACCAATCTGCCCATTTTCCTCTGACCTTTCTTATCAACAAGGCGTTTCCACCCACAGAGCTGTCACTCGCTTAACGTTCTTGTTTTTCACACCATTCCGTAAACTCTAGAGACTGTTGTGTGCGAAATTCCCAGGAGATCAGCAGTTTCTGAAACACCCAAACCAGCCCATCTGGTACCAACAACCATGCCATGCCCATGCCACTGTATCTTTTTATGCATTGTGCTGCTGCCACGTGATTGGCTGATTGGAAGACCGCATGAATGAGCAGGTGTACAGGTGTTCCTATTAAAGTGGACAGTGAGTGTATACTTAAGTGAAAGGATCAGTAATGTGCCAAGATCTTACTGGGTTAAAAGTGGAAGCCAGAACTGTACTTAAAAAGGTGTTACTTTTAAATGTAATCAGGTATTAAAAGGTTAAAACGGAAATGTTAAAGTAATGTCATGTTTTGCTGTGAAAACTAACTTTCATTACTTTTGAAATATGTGACTGAAAGTAGCCTTAACATTATAGATGCCTAGACGAAATTGGATATTTGAGAACAGAAAATGACAAAAAAGAGGTTGAGGAATCCAGCCAGTCCTCTTGATACTAGCCATTTACTGGAATTGATGTTAGTCTAACGTAGCATCAGCAAAGAAAACAGGCTAGTTAGTTAAATATAGGCAGGTAACGGCGAATCAGGGATTGAACGGCAACTTGCCTCCACGTGCTTTTTGAAATGAGATGGAGGGTTTCTCGATTCTAATACTTCATGCCTTCCACACAGGCAGAGCCTCACACCACTGCTAACTTCTCATGGGAATCATACAACCGCATCACCAACCGACCAATCAGCACCAGAATCACTAAGCACATCACAAATATTTCAGTATACAGTAAGCATATTTAAGGTGTTTCAAGGTGAAATTTTGGTTTAAGGGACAGAGGTTGGGATAAAAACGATCATATTAAACTTTACGTCAGGAAACATCTTGCATTTTGGCCACGTCTCTTCAGACACCAATGAAAAACAATAGTGATCAAGAAATAAGCTGTTTAGCTGGTTTAGTCATTTGAATGACCTAATTGAGTTGTTGGTTTGGTGGGTTTTTTTTAGTGCTATCTAATGTATACATGAGTATAATTAATGTAATCTTTTTTTTTTTACAGGTTATAGAGGTTCCTTCAGAGATATTCGACCCCCTGTGGGTTGACAGTCTTGCTTTAGATCACGAACAAGAGGATAAATCACGCACATACGCACACACAAATACAGATGTCATGAAAATACCACAAGTGTTTCCTTATCTCCCTCCACTGTTTCTCATTCGGGTTACACCCAGCTTGCTGTAGCTTGAGGTTATATCTAATGCCCTCTTACTATACGCCTTGCCAAAGGTAAACATTTTTTTTTTTTTAATGAATAATAAGCAGAATGCAAAGTACTAGGATACGTCTCTAAGAAAGATGAGGATGCTGTAGGTTTAACACACATCTAAAGACATGAAATAGACTAAAGAGCCAGAGTGCCACTTGTGGTGGTCCAAGTGGGAAAAAAAAAAAGGCGTAGTGTGTCACATCAGGTGCATTTCTTCATGCAGAGCAGAAGCTCCATGCGGATAGCGATACGCGTGTGCCAACCTAGAGGGATGAGGCGAATGTAGCGTGCCACAATGGGAGGACGCAGCAGGCTCTGGACCGAGGAGGAGCGATCAGAATTACCGTAAAACACCTGTGAATGGAATAGTAGTTAGCAATGGTTGTCAATGGCTGATGTTCCTCAGGCCAGGGTTTCATAAGCATTGCTTGATGGAATATCAAAATATCCAAATTCCTGTCAGTCCAATATACACATTATCATTTCTATATTCTGTGTTATTTATCTATATTTTATGGCAAATGCGTGTATTGGTTCACATTGATTTGGTCTGATTGATTTATCTAACGTTGTTGGAAGGAGTCTCCAGGTTTCTGCCACTGGAAAGTCCACGGTTCAGAGGACTTTCTGGATTCCATCCGTTCCGTTCTGATGTGCTTTTTTTTTGTCTAATTAAATTCAATCGAGAGAAAAGAAGAGACACTGCTAATTGGCCAAAGAGGATTAATACACACTGGGATGTGCTGTTATAGGAAAATAATCAACTTCAGGGCGAGAATGTCATTACACCACTCTGTTGTTGATTATGTTTCTAAAGCAGCGTGTCTCATCTTTTACAAAATCTCTTATTTTGATTTTCCATGCAATATTTCTGGATCTAGCGCTTGGAAAACCACCCACCCTGTTGTTTCCTGTCTGATCTTTGTAGTAGATCCAGCTGAGGTTGTCACTGGTGCGGTACTGCACACTGTACTTGGTGATCCACTCATCTGCATCACAGCGTCCTTGGGTAAGGATGCCCGACACCACTTTCACCTCCTTCAGGTCGATCTGCAGCCACTGGTTGGTGTCCTGGTACTTAGACAACCAAGCACACCTACAGAAAGAAGGACAGAGAGATACGAATAGAAAGGCAGTCAGTTTTATGTAAGGAATAAAACCTAAGAAGGCATGCTGTTATAGGAAAGCAATCAATGACTGGGCAGTGAAGCAGAGTTCCTGTTACTACCCTGAAGTTGACAACAGAACGTCCCGAAAATGTTTTACTCCTCTTATACCGCAGCAATTTTCCAGCAACTACATTTTTTTTAGTAATTAAAGAATGGCACATCATATATTTTTAATGCTTTACATCATTTAATGTTGTGAAACATCTGCAAAACAGGTTAGTTCTGTATATTATTAATGTTATAGCAACTGCATAGCCTGCACTCAGCTTGTCAAGACTTTCCAGTAATGGAAAACTTATTGACTGTTACAAAGTGTTGACACTGGAGACTCCTTCCATAAATGTGAAATAAACGTCTCCTTACAGAAAACTTCGCTTCACATTATCAATATGTTTTTTCCTCCTTAAATAGCAGCATGTTTTTTTATCCGTTTATTATTAGTATCAGATTATGTGGTTTCCACCATTCAAGTCAGTGTGAATGAGCTGTCGGTATAGAAATGTTAACATATTAGAACGAGCGCATTAACAATAAATCTGTCATGTCAATTACAGCCAGAACTACTGTCCGAGCTGCTGTTATAGAAACGTAATCAGATTTGAGAATTGAACAGTTTTAGTGTTGTGCAAGTAGTGTCATGGCAAGATCTGCTACAAGCTTGCAGTCATTGTGGATGTGAAACAAGGTGAGTCATTATTAATCTGGCATAATCTGGTTTAATCTGGCATAATTCCTAAAATCACTGGTAACCTTTTCTAAAATAGAATGATGACTCAGCTTTTCCAAGAGCCTTTGGATGTCAGAACATGAGCAAGCGTAGATGTCAGGTTTGTTTTTGCTGTGTATTGATGCTTCTGGGAATTCGCACTCTATAACACGAGTTATAGAGTCTTCTTCACTAGTTATTAAAAGTTTTATTCCTCTTATAGCACAGCAATTAACCCCAACTATTTTTAAATTTATTAAGAAATGACATCATACTTTTTAATGATTTATATATTCGTTGTCCTTGTGGCGCATCCGCCATGCAAGTACCTGTGAATGAGCTGTTACTATAGAAACCATAACTAAAACACCATCGTTTTATAGCATTGGGATACAAAAAGAAAAAAAGTAAAATCTGTACAAAATGTTCATTTTAGAAGTAAATAATATTACACTCACCCAAAACCCTGGTTGTTAAGTCTGGCCTTGTTGGGGAGCCATGAGGAGAACCAACCCGTGTACTGATCTTGATTGGAGCAGCTGATTTGGTCGGGAGTGACTGATCCAGCTTCAAAGCCTAGGGGTCTGTGATATGGGCATTCTGGGAAATAAACCTCCATTAGTCCATAGCATCAGAGTGTTTAACATCAATATCCATCCATTCTCTATACCGCTTATCCTAAACAGGTTCGCAGGGAGCCTATCCCAGGGGACTTGGGGCACAAGGCAGGAGACACCCTGGACGGGGTGCCAACCCATCACAGGGCACAATCACACACACACACACACACACTATGGACAATTTGGAAACACCAATCAGAACGCATGTCTTTGGACTAGGGGAGGAAACCGGAGTACCCAGAGGAAACCCCTGAAGCATGGGGAGAACTTGCAAGCTCCGTGCACGCAGGGCGAAGGCAGGACTCAAACCCCCAACGTGCAACACAACAGTGCTAACCACTAAGCCACTGGGCCCCCCTAACATCAATATCAGTTTATTTGTACCATAAACAAACGCATTTAACAGTGGAAGTGTTATATTATAGAATAATTCTGAGCATTTTATTTCAATTCTAATTAATTAGCACACTGTGGATAAATGAACACACTCAAGAGTGTAAACATCCATCTGAGCTTTTTTTTTTTTTTTTTCTGTTGTTGTCTGTCTGATATTTCACTAGGTAAGCATGATCAAATAGTTTTATAGAACATAGTAGTAACTAAAAATATTCAAGAATTACCTGCAAAGAGAGGTGATGAATTACTTTCGCTAGTTATCTATAACCATGTCCCCTCAGAAATGCTAAAAAAAACTAGCGAGCTAGGAAGCATTTATTTCAAAAGCACAATGAAATGGAAATTTATTAGCATGTCAGAACTAAACGAATAATCTAATCTGTGGGTTAGAAGATGCTTATGTATATACATATATATATATATATATGCAGTATGGTAGCTAGCTTATGAGTAAAACAGGTTGCTAGCTAGCTGTTTATATCAGCTGTCACTGTTTTAGCTGCAATGTTTTGTTTTGATTTAAGTACATATTCATCACTGTCAGAAGCATTTCTAATAAAATAGATGCTTAACAATAGAGATTTTATTACCTAAGTAAGAAAAAATGTGTGCGAAATCGTACAATTCTGTAATTTCTCTGACAAACTGTCCAATAATATACAAAGGGTTGTTATGTAAAGGTGAAAGAGACCTTTTTTTTTCAAGGTAATGGCTGCTAAATAAATGAAAGAATTTATTTATGAATTTATAAAGGACAGTGTGTGCATAAATCCTACTGTATAAAGTGGCTATGTCATACAGAACAGCGACTATTATTATTAGCAGTAGTAGTAGAAAAGTATTTTTTTACGCATTTCAAATATGATTTTTAATGTGTTTTAATGGTTATATATAAAGTTAAGGAGTACTTATAGTGGACTGGGACAGAAAAAATGCTGTAGATGGTTTTTTAAATGCTTTATTTATTTGAATCATGCACATAGTTTGTTACTTGGGTTTCAAAATCTTTTACCTCTGTATACATCCATCCATTCTCTGTACCACTTATCCTACACAGGGTCATGGGGAGCCTGGAGCCTATCCCAAGGGGCTTGGGGAGCAAGGCAGGGGACACCCCGGATGGGGTGCCAACCCATCGCAAGGTACAATCGCACACACATTCACACACTACGGACAATTTGGAAATGGCAATCAGATTATAACGCATGTCTTTGGACTGGGGAGGAAACCAGAGTACCTGGAGGAAACCCCCGAAGCACGAGGGGAACGTGCAAACCCCATGCACACAGGACGGAGGCAGGACTTGAACCCCCAACCACGGACGTCCAAGGCAACAGTGCTCACTACTAAGCCACTATGCTCCCCCTACCTCCCGTAATACATTTGCATACATATTTGTAAATGTAAGATCAGTGGGACATAAATGGCAACCCCAATCATCCAGGTGGAATCACCCGAGAGCTA
This sequence comes from Pangasius mekongensis, assembly GCA_033441845.1. Classification (NCBI taxonomy): domain Eukaryota; kingdom Metazoa; phylum Chordata; class Actinopteri; order Siluriformes; family Pangasiidae; genus Pangasius; species Pangasius mekongensis. The sequence continues at coordinate 14,208,461 of JAKKZJ010000025.1, read as the reverse complement.
GTGATGGATCCTTGAATAACCATAACCATTCTGTTGGTTAATTAATTACATTAGAAAATTTTGAATGTTTTCAGCCACTGGGCTTCCAGAAGGATGACATTTTCTGCACTGTGTAATCTTGGCATCATATTCCTCTTTGTGCTACTCCAAATGGTGTCTGCCAAATGTTTATTCTCTCTCTCTCTCTCTCTCTCTCTCTCTCTCTCTCTCTTTCTCTCTCTCTTTCCCCTCCTGTACTGGGGAATCAAAATGGAGCATTGCTGTCTGCTGGCTGTATTGCAGTAGGAGGCATCGATGCCTCACACGGTGCAGGTGAAGCTGCGAGCAAATGATTAATTACCTTCCTGTGCACCACCTGTGCTGAGTGCTTCCTTACACATACACTTCACACTCCCAAATCACTCCATCTTTTTCAAAGGAACAATGGCAATGACCCGGCGTTCCACATCTCGGTTCTCAGCGTCAACACTGGAAGTCTCAGTCGGATGTGAATTCAAATTTATTCCTCTAACAGTGTATCCTATAATGGTTTATTCCTTACATATAAGGTGAGAATCTCAAAAACCTTTCAGATGGGCAGAACACCAATGAGACCTACCTGCTGGTCGAAACACCTTCTGTAAATCTACTCACCTCAATCACATCAAATGATGATCCCTCATAATTTTTTCTCACATATTCTTTGTTTCCATCTCACCTGGCATGCAGTGCATTTCTTGGATCCAGCTTGAGCCAGATTTGGTGGGAGTCATTTCAGTAGCGGACTCGTCTGCGTCACAGTCACATTTGCAAGCTTTCGTTGTCCAGCTTTCATTGTCCTCGATGCCCTGATGACCGATCAAAAGAGATGATCGATGCGCTAGAATGTCTAATTGTCTTGTGCCATTATGTTAATATATTGAATTGGAAAATAATCATAAAGAACTTTAACCCACCTGCTGAGAATGAGCTCGTATAGGAACTGGAAGCAATATAAAAGCAAGAGTTTATCAGTATTGCATGACAAATGATGATTTTTGGTTACAACAGGCTATATCAAATTATACAGTTTCTATATTGTCAATGTATAGGCTTATTATATATTATTAGCAAATAACCAATAATATAGCAAATATAACGAAAGTTCCTTAAGCCAAATGTCCACCTACCTTCATTGATCAGCAATAAGGTGAGGAAGAAAACATTCACAGCTCCGTATTCCATCTTGTCTTGCATTTGACTGGTGCAAAATCTCGATGGTGAATCCACTGGATTACTATAATCCACTGAGTCCTAATGGCCTTGTCTAATACTCTTTATCTCCACTTGGCTCCTCCCACAGTTCCTTAAGACCTGCTCATATATCCGTTCACACCATGGTCTGCTCTTGTCTTCTACCAACAGGAGAGGAAAAGCTAAGTAATAAACCCCCTGAAGTTCAGTTCAGGCCTGTCACCCCCTGTGACCCAATTAACGCTCCAGTGCATGCAATTAACTCAACCCAACCTCGGCCAACAATTTTATGCTGAACGGACCATATAACTATGACTGAGGCAGCTTGTTTTTAAGTACTCATATTAAAGCCTGTTCATTTCATTACTTAGCTATCATAATTAGCCTTCTCTTTCAATTTTATAACAATATAGTTGTAAGATATATTTTAAAATATCCATAATAAACACACAAAACCATAATAAACACACAAAACCCTTACACACTCTTGACATACTGTAGGTGTGAGCATAAATTAAAAAAAATTGAGGTCATTTATCAGAAAGTAATTTGTTTTAGATTTTCAAAGACAATTTGAAAACTTATTTCACCTTTTTTTTTTTAGGTTTTAGGTCCTGAATATAATCATGATAATATACAGTGAGGTGAAATATGTATTCAGGCACTTTAGTTTTTTCATGTAATATTTGCACAATAAATATCTCTTCACTTTGTTCCTATAAATATGAACAAAGAAGTATGTATTAACAAGCATAAACATTACCATACATACCATACCATACATTACATAAGTATACCATACCCACAGTGAAACATGGTGGTGGCAGCATCATGATTGGGGCTGCTTTTCTTCAGCCAGAACTGGGGCTTTAGATTTTCAAAGACAATTTGAAAACCTATTTCACCTTTTTTTTTTTTTTACTTTTAGGTCCTGAATATAATCATGATAATATACAGTGTGGCAAAATAAGTATTCAGCTCTTTTCATGTGACTGCTGGATTCTTTCTTACCTTCCTTATCTGAAAGAACGTTGTGAAATCTTGCCTGGCACACTTGTTTAGGGATGATTAGTTGTGATTCCATGAAATTTCCACCTGCATATTATCAGACCAGTTATACTGACAGGGATGTATGTTTAAGCACCTTTCTGTGGTTCTGTAGCTTTTTCCATTCGAGTGTTTTTTTAAAATATATATATTGTCCCTGAGAACTTTAGGAAGCTCCTTCACCTTCCCCTTGATTGCTGCTTGTTGTGTGAAATCTTCCCAACCAATGGCACCATCTTTTACAATGACACGAGGTGCATTTTTTCCCCCCAGCATTTATATCTAACTTTATATTTATATTATGCTTATGAATATACATTTTGTGTTCATTTTAAAAGTACAAAGCCAAGACATTCTATGTGTAAATTTTAAGTAGATATATACACTGAAATATTTTATTTAATACGATAATGCATACGATAATGCATTATATATATTATATATTCAGATGCATTACATCTGAATTTCCATAAAGCTGCTTTGTGACACATCTATTGTTAAAAGTGGTGTAAAAAAAAAAAAAATACATTACAGTACATTTTATGGCAATGATCGCTCTACTGCAAAACCCATGGTCCAGGATTTTATTGTTAAAAGGTATTGATAAGAAGAGGGGTACAAAAGAATGTCCAAAGCATTAGCTGTACCAAGGAAGACAACCATCAACAAATGGAGTAAATATGACATTTACATTACCAAGAACAGGATGTCGCTCCAAAACTGATGAGAAGACTAGGAGAAAATTTTCATCATGAGGCCAAGAGGCCTAAGGCAACATTAAAGGAGCTGCAGGAATTTCTGGCAAGCCCTGGTTGCCGCATACATGTGACAACAATCCTCTGTATTTTTCACGTCTGGTCTATGGAGTAGGGTGGCTAGACAGAAGCCAAAACATACATACAATCACTGAAACCATGTGGCAAAATGTGTTATGGTCTGATGAGACCAAGGTTGAACTTATGGCCAAACTTTCAAAAGGTATGTTTGGAAAGAAAATACAGCACATTACCAAAAGTATACCATCCCCACAGTGAAACATGGTGGTGGCAGCATCATGATTTGGGGCTGCTATTCTTCAGCCAGAACTAGGGCTTTAATCAAGGTGGAGGGAATCGTGAATAGCTCCAAATAGCAGTCAATTATGGCGCAAAAACCTTCAGACGTCTACTAGAACGCTGAAGATGAAGAGGAATTTCACCTTTCAGCATGACAATGACCCAAAGCATACATCCAAAGAACACAGGAATGCCTTCACCAAAAGAAGATCAACGTTTTGGAATGGCCTAGCCAGAGCCCAGACTTGAATCTAATTGAGAATCTGTGGGATGACTTGAAGCAGGCTGTGCACAGGAGATGCCCTTGCTGTTTGATGGAGCTTGAGCACTTTTGCAAGGAAGAGTGGGAAAATATTGCTAAATCAAGATGTACCACGTTGACTGACTCTTACCCAATAAGACTGAGTGTTGAAATAAAATCAAAAGGTGTTTCAACAAAGTTTTAGCTTAGGGGTGTGCACAATTATGCAACCAGGTCAATGTATGTTTTTTATTTTTCTTATTCTTTTCCCCCAGAAGTCTTTCTGATTGTTTTTCATGTTGTTTTTATAGGTTGCAATTTCAATAATTTTAATAATTTGCAATTTCCTGCCATTTTTACAGGGGTGTATAAACTTTTTTTTTTATTATTTTTTTTAATATATGCACTGTGAGAAAAAAATTGGTAAGCCTTAAACGCAAGTCAGTTATTGATAGGACATGATTTTATTTGTCAGTAATTACAGGGAAATATACAATATAAATGCTTTTTGTGTCAGACATGCCAATACTTGAAACAACCACAGCCAGAGGTGATGAATAAAAGGGTTCATGTCAGGTTTAACCGTAGGTTATTCTGAGAGTTATGAAAGTGAGATAAAGGTTTGAGGTGTGTAATGAATGAAGGGCCTAAACCAAATCCACAGCCCAAGCCTTTCCTTCCTGTATCTGAGAGGTCGGAGGTCAGAGGTTTTATATCCACAATCATTGTGTAATGGGAAAAAAATAAATAAATACATACACATAAATTCAGCAGAATGCTAACATCTGAGTTCAACCCCTGAGAGACTCACACACACACACACACACACACACACACACACACACACACACACACACACACACACTATCCCATGCCACACTAGCATCTAATAACCACACGTGTCCTCTGATCTGTCTGTTTAAAAAGAAATGTAAGGACAGAAGTTTCAAATGTGAAAATGTATAAAAGTCGCTGGACCCCTATCATTGCTGATGGCTTGTAAACATTTGTGTTTACACAAAGTTGGCATGAAGGAGGCAAAAACCCAACCACGAAGAAAACAAAAAACAAAGATACAGTTCATAATCAGAGAGAGAAAGGCCATCAAGTATAATATGAATATTATTATCCTCGCCACTGTCACGTCCGTCTCGTTCATTAGGGATCGAAATATAACTCTCCATCCAGATTTCTGTTTTGTGACAATGTCTATTGTTAAAAGTGCTGTAGTTATAATAATACTAATAAAATTGAACTGAATATATTTGATTCGAACAGAAATCTGGTCTCCAGTTTTAGGTCCGAACAAACGACGTTCTCTTGCATTTTTTTTCCCCCCTCCAAAACGCAGATACACATTTGGCGAATTTTACAGTTTCTGTCATCCTGGCAGTGATGTATTTGGATGTATTTGAAAGTGCACAGACAGAAATTATACACAGTGCCTCTGCTTAATTACCCTTGCACGCTGGGATCAAAATTGCTTTTCAGCATAAGCGACAGTTTATGAAAAACCGTCCTTGACAATTAACAAATGGCGCTGACGATGAATGACCACTGTAAAGGAGAGTGCGTTAAACCGGTCACTGGATTTCATTCACTGTCATCAGTGCGTGGGATGAAATGCTCTTTCGACCATGTTCTTGGCAATGGTCATCCCAGTGGCTGAGGGCTTCACTTTAGATTTATTATTATTATTATTATAGACATTTGAATAAGAAGTTCTAATACTTAACTACGATTTTCATATCAGATGCTGGTAGAAATGGCATATCGATGATACGAGCAGCTTTTTTTTTTTTTCTGCACGGTTATTAAAATCCATTTAGGAAGGACAACAGCAGTGCATGGTTTACAGAGTTTTCTGCTCCAACACACCCAACCATAGTGGAAGGTGGATTTTCAGAGCACTAAAGCACATGGTGCCTCCAGCAGTCGTCCTCCAGCACTGAATCTGCTTTAATTTAGGTCACGGACTTAGAGACGATGCCAATCCTCACACTGTGGGCTAATGCAAAAAAAAAAAAATGACTTGGCATCGCATTGGCACGCTCTGCTAGCTGGCACGACGCCAAGGCAGGTTAATATACTGTAACAGACAGATGTACAACCAGCCTGGGCACAAAAAGAAGCACATATCGGTGTTCAATTGGCTAAAAATAAATAGTTAATATACGAAGCACAAAAGAAAGATGATACGACACGACTGGATAATATGTGCTGAATGACCTTCATTTGACCTTCGTAGAAATTCACCCCTTGTAAGGAATCAGAAGCTTGCTATTGCGCGGCTGCTGGAAAACAAACGATTTTTAAACCATTTTGACCCGAGAGGAACAATAACGAGACTAGTTTCAATCTCAAATTCTGTTGAACTGTCTCCATAATATCTCTATATCAGGAAAATAACGTGATGACGTGGAGACAATGACGTGATGTCACCCGAATAACAACCGAATACAAATAACAAGGAATGAAATCATTAAAAAAAAAATAAAAAATAGTAAAACCAAAACAAATGTGCAAAATCCTCACTGCAGGTTTTAATGTTGCACATGACTGTAAAGTTGCCCAGTGACACACAATTTTTCATAAAACAAATCTACATTCAGTTCAGTCCTCTAGAAAGTGGCCATGATACAAGGTTGCACTGAAAAACAGTTTTTGTTTTTGCCATTTATATAAAACACCATATGGGCACAAAACACTTGTGAGAAATACAGCTTTAAAGTGCACCATTGGTAAACAATTCTAGAAAAAAAAAAGTGTACTATAAATAAGAAACACACACAAAAAAAGAAAAGCAGTTCAATAAAGTGTTTAAACTCTCAGTTAAATATCTCTTTCAATTTCTTTCTGGGATCTGGTATAATAAACTACTGTATGTGGAATATAACCTTTGATCATTGTCATTAAATAGATTTAAAGGAGTAAAATATTTATCTAAACTTTGATATTGCTCCTTTTTCACAATGACAGAATTCAGTCGTCTCTCAACATTCATTCTTTTCGTTCATATTCTCAATTTTATATACACTGTATATATGACATAAGATCGTCTCTGAGCTGTATACAGCAATTCACTATTACATATGCTTTGAGCGTTACGTAAAACTACATCCCTGTATCTCAAGGTCTTGTATGTGTCTTGTTCATAGACATTACATTATTTGTTTTTTAGAACAAAACTGTGCTTCGATTCTTCCAAAATAATTCACACCCACATTCTATTACTTCTGAAATGTACTATAAAGCCTATATCCAGAAAATATTCCATTACTGTTAAACACACCCTCATTGACTTCCACTCAGGGCTCAGTAGAGCAAGTCACCTCTGTCACACAAATGATCACTTGCAGCTTAAGGAGAAAGTGTAATGGCTCGTGGATCGCTGAGTATGAACGCACTTGCTCTTCGTAACAAATGTAATGTAGTTTTCCTTGGCGAGTTGCACAGTCAATTTCCGTTGACCGATGTTAAAAAAAAATGAGGCTGCTAACTATCTACAAGTGCGAAGTAACATAAATGACACCACCTGTCGTGTACACTGGACAAGTTACACACTACAAATCAAATGTTACACGAGGGATAATCAGTGACAGGGCGGTGTGATGTGGCCTGATAAAAAGCTGTTCATTTCCTATAACAGTATTCTATTCCTCTTATAGCACAGCGATGTGCCAACATTTTTTTTTTCATTTACGAAAGAACATCCGCAAAAAAAACAAGTTCGTTCCTGCTGTCACTTACGTTATAGCAACAATCACACACTTTTTAAAATCCATTTATGTGGCGCATCGACCGTACAATTCCTTGCGTAAGCGGCTGTTATAGAAATTTAATATACACCTTATAACTAATCAGAATCCACAGCTCATGGTTCTCCATGGTCCGATATCTTTTGTTCACTTTTCTGGCCACGAGCTTCAGAATCTCGAAGGCTGCAATCTGATTGGCTCTCTGTACGTTCGCATATATGTACGTACTTTTGAACGGTGACAAATGAGCTTTTCAGAGCAAAATATAGTCACTGGATTGAAAAAAAGCTGACAGAATCCTGTATTTAAAACTTGTTTAAGAGAGATTGGTCTGACGCAGTTAGTGGTGAGTAAACAAGAGTCTTGCAAGGCTACAGAAAGAAAAGGTCTGTTATGAGTCGATGTCAAGAAAATGCCTACCTTCTGTCAAAGTAGGGCGTATTTTGGCCATCTTTATCGACGAACTCTGTCAGACTCCCTCATCTGGCTTGCGAGACTACTTCGTATATAACTTATTGCTCACACGTATGCTCATAAACAGCTTGAACTCTCGCGAACGAGTGCCGATTCTCCCAGTGGGGAAATGACACAGGCAAGTCAATGAGGGAACATTGAAAACAGTTTTGGAACACAAACCTGATGACGTGCAGAGGTGATCGTCAGGCATTCAGTACTGACACAAACCCTGCTGAACTAATCACTGACTGCTTCTACTGTGGCATGCCATCTTTTCAGCCATTCAGACTGGGTTTGGCTTACGGTTCAGATTTTAGTTTACGGTGACATCTGAAATGCTGTCACAAAGAGAGAGATAAAAAAAAAAAAAAAAGGAAAATAAAACAAAAGAAAAAACAAGCCAAAAAAAAAACCTGCCATTGTATAGCTGGAGATCATGTGATGAGAATTAGCCTCTGACAGTGTAGCTTCAGTGTTAATGGGCAGTTAGATCTCATAGTGTCCAGGCAATAACAGAACAAACTGTTCAATAATAATAATAATAATAATAATAATAATAATAATAATAATAATATGTACCATTTGTTACAACGATAAAATGCACTCTGTACAATGTAAATATTAAATATTAAGACACTCATAATTAATTAAATAATCTCCATGAAATATAGAATTATTACACAATAAATATTTATACATTCTCTGGTGTATAAACTAAAGCTCTTACTATTCCACGGTTAATTTACCCCCCATCTGATAAATTTCCTTATACAAATACTTAGGTACATCATCAATGTCAATAACTGAAAACTGAACCCATTAACAATAATACAAATTCTATCAAAGGATGTGGATGGTTTTTAAAAAACAAACTCAAGACATGACTAGCGCCACCTTCTGGCCAGAGGTGTCGTTAAGTGCGGAAGTGATATTGGTTTTGCAGTTACCCCCATATAGTCAAAAGAGAGAAAGAAGACACGTCTGCCCCTACAAAGCGGTTTCTTTCAGGTCATTGAGGTTTGGCATCCGAGGACGGGCAGCCCTGGCGAACCCGATGCCATTTTGCCCACCTTTACTGGCCATTTGGTCAGGGTAGGGAGCCGAGGCATGCCAGGCGGACTCTATCTGCCCTGGAAGAGGGTAGTTGTGGGGCTTACGGCTCTTGGTGTTAGGAGTGATGCTGCCCACTGGAATGGCCCGTGCTTCAGGCATGGCCGGGGGTGCTGCTTTGGGTGCCGGGTTGGCAAGTGGCTGGAAGCGCACTTCAGAGGAGCGATCTGGAGGAGGAGGAGGAGGAGGAGGAGGCTGGCTAGCAGTTGTAGAGGATGAGGGGGGAGAGGAGAGGTGCAGCAACTTACGCAGAGACCTAAGAGGTTGGTTCTGAAAGTAAATAAATACAAAGGAGCTGTGATGATGACTCACATCTGTGAGAAATGATATCCATGGCCCAGCAGGAACAAAAGAACATAGCATCATAAGGGTTTATAACAATATGGCAAAGAACTATGGGAATTCAAAACCATAAAAAAAAATCTGACCTTTAAGAATTCAAAAACATCACTGAGAACCCTCAGGATTCCAAACTACAAACCTGCTTTTACATTAGCAGCCATTCTTCAAGTAATGTCTCTAAAGCTGCTCCATGCGCATTAGTAGTGGAAGAACCTATCTTTCATTTACTTCCAGTTTCCATGGTTTTACTCGTTTTAATAGAGGCTTACATTGAAATTTCCAAGACAAATCAAAATAGTACATGTCATGCCCATGTGTAAATTTATCCTGTTTTTACCTAAAAGAAGTAGTTCTCATCAGAAAGATTTTTGTTATAAAAAAGGTAAGTAGTTTCTCCAATTGGTGATTTTTTTCTTTTTCATACAATCATTTTGCGAATTCTCTTGCAGGGTGCCAATAATCCTGAAGTTAAATGATGAATCACAAACATAAGAATTAATTTAGATGTGTAAGAATTAAATATCGTGACTCAGAGTTATGACAATTATAAATGCCCCTGAACAATTAAATTCAGAAGGGATTCAGCAAAAAACGTGAAGTATTCGAAGGCATAAATATTCAGATTAAGAAGCACAAATGATCACAGTTATGAGGAATTAGAAACTTGGAAATGATTTCATGATTTCATAACCATGATTTAGAGCTATAAGAATTCAGAATTATATGGATTCAGAAATATAAACATTCAGAACTAAAAAGATTCAGAACTACAGGACTTCAGAATTATATGAATTCAGAAGTATAAAGATTCAGAACTACAAGAATTCAGAACTATAAGAATTCAGAACTATAAAGAGTCAGAATTAGAAGAATTTAGAACTATAAGAATTCAGAACTATAAGGGTTCAAAACTATAATAATCCAGAACTATATGGGTTCAGAATTGTAATGATCCAGAACTATAAGAATTCAGGACTATAAAAATTCAGAACTATAAAGAGCCAGAATTAGACAAATTCAGAACTATAAGAATTCAGAACTATAAACAGTCAGAATTAGAAGAATTTAGAACTATAAGAATTCAGAACTATAAGAATTCAGAACTATAAAGAGTCAGAATTAGAAGAATTTAGAACTATAAGAATTCAGAACTCTATGGGTTCAGAACTGTAATGATCCAGAACTATAAGTATTCAGGACTATAAGAGTTCAGAACTGTAAGGATTCAGACCTGTAATTATCCAGAACTAAAAGGATTCAGGTCTATAAGGATTCAGAGCTATTCTGATATTCTGAGGTATAAGCATTCAGAATGATAAAGATTCAAAACCATGACTCAGAACCCTAAGAATTCAGATCTATAAGGATCCAGAACAATGACATAAGGATTCAGCATCGTAGAGATTCAGATCCATAAGGATATGCAATCAAAGACTTAACACCATCACAATTCTGTTTGAATCTGTGGTTCAAGGAAAAAAGCGAACAGTTACTTGCCTGAGGTTGCACATTTGTATGCTTCTCTATAGGCCAGGTGTTGTCTCTCTCTCTTTCTCGATCACGCCCTCGCTCTCGGTTCCTATCCCTTTCCCGGTCCCTGTCTCTGTCTCGTTCTCTGTCCCGGTTCCGGTGACGGCTGCTGTGGTGGGACGAGGATTTGACAGGTCTCTGGAGTACCAGCTGGTCCTGCTGGCCTTCGGCCGCAACCTGGCAACCATGCAGAGAAAAAAAACAGTGTGCAAAAAGCACTAAACCACAGCGACAATCGAGAAAATCGGGGACAGGGAAACCAAAAAACACAAATAACGTGCATGGGGCCAGCAGGCTGGGAGTGTACATCAATTCCCGTTGCAATCTACCTATACGTATATGAAATTATAATACATATACATTCACTGTCCACTTTATTAGGATCACCTGTACACCTGCATATCCATGCAGTTATCTAATCAGCCAATCACGTGGCAGCAGCACTATGCAAAAAAAAAAAAAAAAAATCATGCAGATACAGGCCAAGAGCTTCAGTTAATGTTCACGTCAAACATCAGAACGAAGGAAAAGTGTGATCTCTGTGACTTTAACCGTGGCATGGTTGTTGGTACCAGGTGGGCTGGTTTGAGTATTTCAGGAATTGCTGATCTCCTGGGATTTTCAAACACAACAGTCTCTAGAGTTTACACAGAATGGTGTGAAAAACAAAACACACTGAGTGAGTGATAGTTCCGTGGATGGAAACGCCTTGTTGATAAGAGAGATCAGAGGAAAATGGCCAGATTGGTTTCAGCTGCCAGGAAGTCTATAGTAACTCAAATAATCACTCTTTGCAACCATGGTGAGCAGAAAAGCATCTCAGCATGCACAAAACTTTTAACTTTGAGGTGGATGGGCTACCTCATTGACCACATTGGGTTCCTACTCCTGTCAGCCGAGAACAAGTATCTGAGGCTATCATGGGCACAGACTCACCCAAACTGGACCTGATGTGGTCTTCTGCTGTTGTAGCCCATCTACCTTGAGGTTTGTTGTGTTGTGCATTCTGAGATGCTTTTCTGCTCACCACGGTTGTAAAGAGTGCTTATTTGAGTTACTACAGACTTCCTG
>JAKKZJ010000025.1:14170468-14196539 GCA_033441845.1 Pangasius mekongensis | reverse complement strand
ACCAGTCTGGTCATTCTCCTCTGATCTCTCTCATCAACAAGGTGTTTCAGCCTGCAGACCCTCTGCTCACAGGATGTGTTTTGTTTTTCGCACCATACTGTGTGAACTCTAGAGACTGTTGTGTCTGAAAATCCCAGGAGATGAGCAGTTTCTGAAATGATCAAACCAGCCCATCTGGTTCCAGCAACCATGCCACAATTAAAGTCACTGAGATCACATTTTTACCCCATTCTGATCTTTGATGTGAATATTAACTGAAGCTCTTGGTCTGTGTCTGCATGATTTTATGCACTGCGCTGCTGCCACACGACTGGCTGATTAGATAACGGCATGAATGTGCAGTCGCACAGGTGTTCCTAATAAAGTGGATGGTAAGTGTATATTAATATGCAAAGTGTTTAATTAGCTGGACTATTATGACACACCCAGCCCCTGACTCTACTAACTAGTGTAAATATGTTTGTGTTTTTTGGGAGGGGAAAAAACACATTGTGTTCCATTCTCCTGCACTCTCCTGCTTCTGGAGAATCATAAGTGTAGCTGTGCATCCACTGTAAGCAGGCACTGCTGAAGTTCCATGCATCTGATGACATGCTTGTGCTGCTACGCTAGCAGGAATGTGAATGATGTTTCACATATTGAAACAGTCGGGACCAGATCCATAAAATCAGAATGCATGCTTAGTAAGGGTTTTAACAGAACCTCAATTCGGAACCAATGACATTCAGAACTGAATGGATTCAGAACCATGCGATTTCTGAACTCTAGGGATTCAGAAGCACGTCTAAATATCTCACCAAGTGCTCTGAGATATGCTTGCTTAAAGTTTACATGAATCTGGGCCCAATGCTCATGGTGTCACATTGAACAAATATCACTGAGCAGCTAAAAACAAAAAGAAGTGATGTCTACATTTATAGACACATGCAGTGGAGACTCTGGTGTGATGTCAACAATGCACAATGTGGAGTGGGACGGTTCCATGAGTGCTGTACCATGGGCTGAGCAAGGACAGGAAGCACAGAGGAGTTATGCTTTAAGCTATTCTTTGAGTTAAAGAGAGGGAAAAGGCTTTTCTTGATGCTCGGGTTCCTTCCCTCGCAGCCCTCCGTCTGGAATATAAGACGCAGAAAAAGGCCAGCGGCTCATTGAAGGAAGAGACAGACATGTTTTTTTTTGTTGTTGAAAGCAGCAGATGAGATGAACATACGGACCCATGGCTTACAGTTTGCACACAGAGCACATTTTTTGGATGAGAGGCAGATTTCCGTCACAGACACACTGCTTGGGTCTGCTTATGACAATCTGGGGTGGGGGGTGGGGGGTGGGGTGGGGGTTTATGCCGTGAACATAATTCCCATTATGTCCTTATCTGGATTTGAGCTTGAGGGATTTGATTAATGATAGGACTACAGCCCTGTTTGAGCTAAATTAGCTTTACCTGGGGACAATTAACTGATGAGCACATCATAGTATGAAGCGTATTAGTCTAGTCTATTTGGACCTTATTTCTGTTTATATTTGAATAGATTTTTCCCATAAAATAAATGAAAATTTAACTTGCATAAATGAAAAACAACTCCAGACTAACAAGACAATATCATAGGCTAGCATTACCTTTATATACTGTATAGGTTTTTCTTGAGGCTAATTGTAGTATTAGTATTAGTATTAGTATTAAATGTGATTAGTATTAGCATTAGATAATGTAGCTTTCTAATAAGGCTAACAGTATTTCACAGGCTAGATATTAGCTTTATTTTATGCAACTTTCTATTAAGGCTAGTAGAATACTGCAGACTAGCATTAGCTTTACATAATAAAGTTTTCTGTTAAGGCTAATAGAATATCGCAGACTAGCATTAGCTTTATGTAATGCGCTTTCTATTAAGGCTAATAATATATCACAGGATAGCATTAGCTTTAGATAATGTGACTTTCTATTAGGGCTAATAGAATATTGCAGACTAGTCTTAGCTTTAGGTAATGTAGCTTTCCATTAAGGCTAATAGAATATCACACACCAGAATTAGCATCATGGAGCTTTCTGATAAGGCTAGTGTTAGCTTACATCCTATAAACGATGTAGGTTAAGATACACTTTGCAAGAGGTATTTTCTTTGAACCTCCTTGAACTCAGATTGGTGTAGCTGGTGGTAGGCTAGCTAACTAGCAGGACTCCATTTTGTTGCTTGTGCATATGCATCATCAAGCTGTTTACCACTGATTTAATTCATTTTGTATAAATTGGAATAGAAAAACAGCAAAAGGAGTTAAGAAGAGAAGAATAGCTTAGAAAGTCAGGATAATTGGAAAAGTGGACTATTCATTTCGCATATATTTCTTGCACACACACTGCTGTAACTATGTATAATGGCTAATAGACAAACACAGACCAAGCAACCCAGAGAGACAGCACACAAAAAGACGCATAAAGCAATCCTCCTTGCAGCCGTTATAGGAAGTTTCCCAAGTTTCTGTAATAATACTGAAAGTAGGTGAAAGTTAGCATTATGTGTGAGGTTAATCTGTTCCCACTATGTTTTTAAATTCATTACTGGCATCGTGATTTTTCTTGGATAACACAGGGTGGACAAATCAGTAGCCGGTTGTGCTGTACAAGCAGATCTTGTGTCTGGGCTATTAGCTTTTTACTCATAGCTTCAATTGTTGTTCCTGCTTCGTCTGCTCCCATTAGGGGCTGCCATAGAGGATCATTGGTCCATGTACAGTTGATTGGGCACAGTTTTCACACCGGATACCCTTCCTGAAGCAACCCTCCCCAGTTTTATCCGGACTTGGGACTAGCACGGAGAGCATACTGTTGCACACTACCCGGGGTTGGTTTCCTTTGGTATCTAAGATGTAACATATTGAGAGAAAATAAAGATGCTGGCCAGGTTCAAATAATATCTTTTATTTATGATACGAAGAGAGAGCACCACATCTCAAATGTCTGCCAATGGCGTGGTGATTTTCTGTTGTGAGGTCACAAACATGTGCTTTATTAAAATATTAGGCTACTAGATTTTAGCCTAGTCAATGACATTTCATCCAAAACTGGGCAGCACACCGGAGCTTTTACTTACACTGTGGGCTTGCTACTGATTTATCATTAGTCCACCCGTGATAACATATCCTTTCAGTTATACACGTATTATTTTCTGCTACGATTACCATTTAATTTACGCAAGAAAACCGCATAATTTAAATGGTCTATTGGCTCAGACAGAATCCAGTCGAGTATTAAATAAAAGTGTGAGGCTCACTGGTTGTGACTTCTTCTTTTTCTTCTTTATTGCTCTAAAGAATCCCTGTTTTTCCTTCTGCTTCGGAATCTCCGGTGGGTTCATAGCCATCGCCTCCGAGTTACTCCTAAAATCAGAATCGAAACAATTATATTGTAAAATGCTTCCAGGCTTTTAAAGCAAGATTTTAAGTAATGCTCATAATTTTATAAAGTCCCGTTCATCTGAAATTGAGTCTGGAAAAAAACTCACGTGTGAAAATGACCTAAAATCGTACAATAATTTCAGTGGCATGAAAAGATAGGTACTCTACACTGAGCCTAATAACTGGTGATACAGTCATGCCAACAGTGAGGACTCACCAGGGGTCAAAGTTCGTCTGGCGTTTGGAGTGGTTGGCCATAGCAGCGCTGTCCGCTGATACGGGTGGAACTCTGCTCTGAGCCGCACTGTCATGGAAGGAATTGTCTGGTCGTGGAGAAGGGACTAGGGTATACGTGAGCACACACACACAAACAATACCCAATATGTAGTAAGTGGTAGGTTCAGCTGTGCACTAGTAAGATATAAAAAGTAAATCTACATTTCTCTGATCATGTTCACAATGTACTATTTGGTTAGAAATGGTCTGATGTAGCATCATTCCTCAGCTACCACATTTTTTTCAAACCCCAATTTACCATCACATGATTAGCATGCTGAAAGTTAAGCATTCAGGCTTCTATTCTCAGTCCAGGTTTGTGAATACCTCTGTAAAAGCTGCCCACTCTGCGAGGCATAGAGTCACTGTAGATTATCCGGTTCTCCTTGGATGAGGTTCCATCTTCCATATGTGGATCGTGGTACATCCCGACCTGCAGCATAGAAAGAACAGAACGCATCATAAATAACCTTTTGCTCCACACTACCCTTTCGCATGCTTCCTACACACACTTAGCCTTGCTGGGGCTATGTCTGACATGACCCATCTTATTCCCTATGTAGTGCACTGCTTTGGAATCATTTAAAATCATATCTGAAAGCACCTTGGATAACATCCAGCCCAGATATTCCAGATGATTCCAGGCCAGATATGGTTAGCTTTTGGTTGAAAGTTAATTATGGCAAACGCAAGTGGCTCAACCATAAGCAGCCACAAGGAATTCACAGCATTTGGAATCTGGGCAAAAAACAAGCACAAAAAATGCAACCAATCATTTATAAGGCTAGTCCACAGCATAGCATATCATATCATTTTGGTGCAGAACATCGTAAATCTGTGTTTCGTAAAACCAGCAATTGTTTGTTAATCACTCTGACAAGGACTGAGTCCTTGGACACAACGTGGACTACAAGTTGTATGATGCTGACCTGATTACGGGTGTTGACATCTGTCAAAATAAAAGAAAAGTTCGACTGATCTGGACTACAAAATGTAGGTCTGAAAGAATATTTTGAAGGTGAGTTATGGCTGTGGTCAGGCTGCCAGATTTGCATGATTTCTTCTCTGTCATTCAACTATCATATGTGAGTCGGCACTGGGCCCTCATCTATTTGTTACCTTGAAGTGCATTTGCAAAATCCTGCATTGCACTACATTAGACCATGTCCAAACTAAGCACCATAGCACATGCTGAATGTGCTGGAGTACATAATGAACTGTGTCATTTGAAGATGCTGCAAAGCTTATGCAATCAATTGAGTGTGGTTTTGTACCTATGGCAGTGGACTGATGGCAACATGCTAAGCATCAATAGAATGGCACTAGAGCCACAGACTAATCAGCAAATTGTGCACTGTACAATTCAATAGTCTAAATTGCAAAATAGATTTCCATTTTAAGTATGCTATATAGTGCTCCCAGAGGAACACCGAGTAGGGTGCCAGTTCAAACATAGCACCAGACTTAATATTGTAATATTTACTTGAGGAGAAGGCAGTCAAAAGGCATAGACATCCAAGATTGAAAAGGTAATAATTTTATTCTCCAGTGGTCAAAGCAAAGTCAGCTGAGCAAAACATGCAGCACAAATAAACCTGGAGGGACAGTCATATATCCAGTGACATGAAGGGGATCCATCCGCTGCATCATGCAGACTCTCCACTAGTGACCCACAAGGCTTTGTGCTGGGTCCTCTTCTGTTCTCCCTCTATACGCGCTCTCTCAGTGAGGTCATATCCTCCCATGGGTTTTCATACCACTGCTATGCTGACGGCACTCAACTCATCCTGTACTTTCCTCCCTCAGACACTCATGTTTCTGCAGCGATCTCAGCATGTCTGTCAGACATCTCGTCATGGATGGCAGCTCATCAGCTGAAACTAAATCGCAACAAGACTGAGCGGGTGCATAACCCTGGAGATAGATTCCCATGTCAAGATCTTGTGATCTCTCTGGACAACTCTCAGATATCTCCATGTGTCACTGCAAGCAACTGTGGGGTAGTCCTGGGCAACCAACTGTCTTTCTCACCTCACATCACTGAACTGACTTGGTCATGCAGGTTCTCCCTTCGATCCTATTGCTATGCTCCCTGTAGCTATCTATATCTGATTTAAAACACTGATGCTTGCCCACAAAGCCAAGAACGGACCTTTTCCCACTTACTTTAACACACTTATCACACCCAGCTCTGCACCACGCCGCCTCTGAGCTTCTAGCATGGCTCAAATGGACCCACCGTCTCTCACAGTACAAGGAAGACATTCATCAAGACTCTTCTCTGTCCTGGCACTCAGGTGGTGGAATGAACTCCCCCTGGCTGATCGAACAGCTAAATCACTAAACTCCTACCTCTTCACCAATCACTTTAATTAGTACTTGTGCTAAAAAATAAATAAAGTAAATAAATACACCAAAATCCTTGTGTTGTTGTCCTTTCATACTCTACTCCCCAATAGGATTTTTAGTCTGATCGTACTCTTAGTCCCTGAGGAAGTGAACTAGTATGAGAGTACAAAGTACTTCTGCAAGTCATTCTGGATAAGGGCATCTGGTAAATGCTCTAAATGTGAAAATAACAATCTAGTCTAGATCTGGTCTGTTCACTATGTGTAAGGTGGGTTTGGGGGGATGCAACTTAATCATCTTAGACTCAGACCTCATTTTTGGCACGCTGTGAGTGGAAGGAAGAAGTGTTGTCCCTTGTTGAGTCCTTAATTGGGCCATGAGAGTGAGGCTTCTCTTTTGGAGACTGTTCATTCTGTTAACACAAACACACAAGAATCAGGAATGTATTCATTCTATGCAGTGTGTAGTTAACTAGGCAGTGGCAGTCTTTGCTTTTTTGCCTCTATACACTAGCCACAATGACTATAAGGTCAAAATGTTTATTGTCTGCCTTAAGGGTACTTACACCTATACTGCAATCATGTAGGAAGTGAAGCCAAACGTAATCAAAGCCATCATAGCCACCCATTTCACAGGACCAGAGGTTGTTTTACAAGTAGCTACTCGGGTTTTTCTTGGTTGGTTGCATCGATTCATGACTAAGAGAGCTAAGAAGAGGAACAGAGATGATGTGGCTTCTGGAGTATGCTACTGCTTGAGTTTCAGCATGAAAACTAAGGAAGTCTAAATACCACTAAAGCAACAAAACCAAAAGCATCAGTGCAAAATGGGAAAAGCAATACACCAGCACCTTACAATCTAGGCACTTCAGCCAACAGATCCAAAAATATGAGACCATGGATGATAGGAATTCATAAAAAGTGAACATGTCCAGCTAGAGGGTGGGCAACTTCTGCATAATCTGTACAAACTTAGAATATACTAATGTCTTTTATGTTGCCCCCATGAAGGGTTCTCTGAGGTACTCGTATCTTGGGCTCCCCATGATCTCCTAAGGCATGAGAGTTTTGCCCCCAATGCAGTACCACCAAACAAACCATGCTAGAACTTGACACGGGTCAGTTAAAGAACAGTGATGGAAAGTTGCTTTAATTTGTTTCACTGAGCTCCAGGTAACCAACCCCTTTGGTTGTACTGCCATTGAGTATGTATGGCCAACACTGGCGCCGCATCGCTTGTCAGACAGTAATCATTTGACCACTGAAAGTAGCAGCTGGAAAAATTCTGAAATGCAGATATTAACTCATTGATTTCTCGAAGCTATTAACTTGTACTTTACCTTGCAGTGCAAAAACAATGCCTCACAGCTCTAGGGTCCGGGGTTTGATCATGAGCTCCAATTACTGTCTGTGTGTTTGTGTGGGTTTCCTTCAGGTACACCAGTATTCACCTCCAATCCACCTCCCAAAAACATGCTTGTAGGTGGACTGGCCACACTAAATTGGTCCTAGGAATGCATTGATGCATTGGTCCAAGGTATGAATGAATATGCATTTGTACTGTATAATGACTTGTGATAAACAGGATGTATTACTGACTTGCAAGCCTGAGCAGACTTGGAAATGACTAAATGAATGATAATAAAGTTTAATTGGTTACAAGTTGTACAATTACTTTTGGTCCCCTGAAATTATGATTCCTATATGGCTCATCCTACATACATTTTAATATTTATACTTGATTTAAATCTGAATTTCTGCTCATTTTCCTCATAGTCAGTGTTTAATTTTCGATTAAATGCTTCAAATTGTCCAGTTACACACAGTCTCACACACACATATGGTAACAAATGACAAAGCTCGTCCTTTCACTAGAACACAATACTCCATCGTGTCAGGACATATTTCTCTATAAGAAACCGGATTGGGTAAGAGTAAAGCATTTTTACAATACTCATCCCAACACAGGAGCAAGCTGATGATTAGTCATACACTGACAGATAGTAATATAAATTTTGATCAGATTTCAGTCATTTTATAGAGGCATTACTGGTATAAAAGTCAATTTCTAAAGATATAAATAACTAGAAATAAATACGTTCATCCTAATAACTCCCAATATATCTATTTTTTTTTCCATGTATCACCTTCTGGCTCACCTCAACAGTGAACAAAAAATTCAGGAGTAAAATAAATTAGAAACTGGACTCTGAAACACTTAATCTTTTTAGCCATATGCTTCAGTTCTAGTGTAGTTCTCTGAGCGATAAGAGATGTTTTTTTTTTCCCCAATGAAGCTAGAGACAGGCTAACTAGCAAATGTCAGATTGTCACTGTGAAGTGTTACTTTTAGTCACGAAACTGCCACATAAATTTGTTCAATCTGAGGGGGTAGTCTAGGAAAAATATGGACCTTGCTGTTACTGTAAAACCCTGTATATGACATTCTATCATTTAACTAACTTTCTAATTATCATTATCATAAAATTATTTATAACGTGTTAGACTTGACACTTTATTTTGATCAAAATTTCAATTTCAGCTGGAAGAAGTGCTGTTTTAATGAGTGTTTGGCTGGCATCCCTAACAAACAATGAGGGGGAAATAAGAATTGGGACACTTTTCTGGTTCTAGTTGCAAAAAAGCACCTTGTGTCATTACGAATAACTGTAGGCTGAATACGAATAGGCTGCCATTGGATTTGGGGAAGATTTGACGCAACAATTAGCAATCACGGTGAAGGTGCTTCCTGAAGTTCTCAGGAGCGACATTATTAAACAACGTTCGAATGGAAACAGCGACAGAGCCACAGCAAAGCCCATGGACATCCCTGTTAATACAACTGGTTCGATAATATGCAGGTGGAAAGTTCAAGGAAGCACAAGGAACTGTCCTCAGGCAGGTGTGCCACTCTAGATTTCACAACATTCTCTCAGACTAATGATAAAGAGGGTAAGAGAGAAGCCAGCAGTCACTCGAAGAGAGTTGCAGGACGACCTGAAAGCAGCAAGAACAACAGTTATGCAAAGAACATTAAGCAATGACCTCGCCAATGAAATCGCCATCATCTCCGTTCCTACACACTACGCAATATTCCTCAGTTCCTTGCCAATAATTCAGCTTGTCTTGTTTGGAGAAAGAAGGGTTGTGTGTATGATCCCGAGAACACCATACACCCAGTGAAGTATGGAGAAGGAAGCATCATGATATGGGGCTGCTGCTTTGCAAATGGTACTGAGGCATTACACATCATCAAAGGAAACATGAATTGAGCTATGTATGGGGACATATGAGAGGAGAAATCAATGTCGTCGGCCAAGGAAGTGAATCTGGTGAGAGGATAGATGTTTCAACAAGACCCTGACCCCAAAAAAACAACAAGAAGGCCTTCCATGGTCTAGCCAATCTCCTGACTTTGGCGTCCATGGAGATTTGAAAATGATTTGCCAAGAAGAATGGGCCAATATTGGACCAAAATGCTGCAAAGAGCTACTTACTTCTTACCATAGACACCTTGAAGCTGTAACTGCCAACAACAGCCGTGCAACAAAGTACTAATGTTGGTCATCTGCGGTATCCAAATTCTTCTTTTTGCATTAATTCATTTTTTAAACATATGCTTATGAATACATATGTTTTTGAAAAGACGTGTTTTAAATGTGAAGTGGATATAAGCACTGGACGTATATTAAATAAGAAAAAGAAAAGTGTCCAAATACTTATTTCCCCTCACTGTGTTTGTGTAATGTTAGCTATGTCAAATGTACATTTATAGACTTTATTTCGCAATAACAAACTCAACACATGCTTCCTTTGCAGTGACGGGTACAGGAAAAATCGGCTTAACACAAGAGCACCAGAGATTCAGTGATACGTTATACATGGTTGAGCCTTGACAGACAAATCAGAAAGGAGAGGGGCAGAAAGTGGAAACGTGCAAGGCAGAGCGTGAATGGGACAGAGGGCATGAGAGAGAGTAAGAGAAAAAGAAGCGTACATAGCAGGTGCAAAAATCCACTACCAAAAACTGTTATTCGAAAAACTAGAACAATGTTGTCAAATGATTATGTTTAAGAAACTGACATTATCAACGTCAAGAGACAACCATTAGCAGCGTGTCACGTGCATCCAGGTGTTAACTTCTGAATTAATTATATGCTGTAAATTATAATGGCGAGGTATGATAAAGCACGTTAAATGACTAACGTGCATAATGCAATACTAAGAGAATGAGAACAGAGAACTAATTCATCTTCCACTGGCTGAGCTGCAACTGGGACTAAGAGTAGGCCTGTGGTAAGTGCAAAACTTGAAAGCTTGCCACTATAGGAAACACTGAATTGAGATATGTACGGGGGCATATTAGAGGAGAAATGGAAGGGCGCAATGCTGCTGCATTCGGAACAAGCTGGAGCTTCATTAAAGACACAGCAGGACCGCCGGCAACATTTTACAATCTAGCGGTTATGAAAGCATGCACTAGTTTCTCAGCATCATGTAAGGTCAGCGTTTCTTATTTATGTTTCTTGAATGAGAATAAGCAGTTTTAGTTTAATTCGATTTGTTCCTAGAATTAAAGCCAGCATTTGGGTTACACCAGAATCGTAACTTTTCATGTCCATTAATGCAGCGTGACGTGCTGCCTTGAGCTTTATGTGGCTCTAATGTGCTTTTAATTGCTGTGTGTTATGTGCCTCTCACATGAGTTAAGACAACTTTGGCCTTTGTCATTATTAGAGGATGGGATGGTGCATAATGATTTGCTGGCAGTCTATATTTTTTATCGAAAGATTCTGAGATACAGTTCTTGCTATAATATATGTAAGTTCTGGGGAAATTTGAAAATCATATATATAGCCTCATCATTTATTCATTTAGATACTATAACCATAGCCAGATGGGATGCACTCAATATAATAATTTGATTCAAGCCATGTTTCTGTTAAACTAATAAAATTAAGGTTATATTTCCTAAAAAAAAAAAAAAAAAAACATGGCCGAACATCATCTTTGGGATCTGAGATTAGTATTGCCTTGGCTTGTTATCCTAGTTTGACTGTGACTAAGTGACACACAAACTTCCATGTATGCATCTAGATACAGAGGCATTTGCCAGATTCAGTGTGAGAGAAGTTTTTTTTTTATATTATCAGACAACACCAAAGAGAATGTAAGATTAGGATATACTCCAACTTTCTTGTATAATTGAGCTATCAGACAAGTTAGCTAAAACTAGTTTTCTGGACAATTTCTGGTAGTGGACTTTTGACCCATACTGTGCAGGAAGACAGACAGACAGACAAACATAGAGAGTCTGACCCTGCTGAGGTCCTGGCTGAGCTCCTCTCTGGAGGAGCTGGTTGGGTGGCGCGGTAATGTGCGGTGAGGCAGCTGAGGGGAGAGCAGCTGTAGGCTGCTGGCACGTGTTGGCACACCCTGGCCCACTGCCAGCCCAGCCTCCTGACCGTGGGTCCTGTGGCGCTCACGTCGCACATACATAGAGTGCCTGTGGGGGCGCTGCTGAGACGAGAAGGGGCTGGTGTAGCCCAGGCCACAGGGGAAGGTCTCATGGGGGGCAGAAAGTGTGTGACTGTGCACACCTGCTGCTCCAGCCACCATGGCTGGATCCAGAGCATCTGGCACTTTGGCTTCCTCTGGGTTTTTTTTGCGGCCTGAGGAGTGGTGCGAGTCCAGGGTGCCACCCTCCATGCGAGGGTTGGTGCGCCCTGCTGGGCTATGGCCCTGGCGATCTGAGCCAGAGTGCCGCTCTGTTCGGGGGCTGGCGGGGGCAGCGTTCAAGTCCAAACAGCTAGTCGGGAAGTACCGGGAACCAGAGCTAGAACTGGGCACAGTCTCCTCTAGGTGAAGGCGGGACTCGGCCAGGTTTCCAACAGACTTGGCGTCACTCAGTGTACCATGGCTTTTGGACAGGCCGAGGAAAGATGAGTTGCTCTTGGAGGATGATGACGAGGGCATAGAGCCATGTGAGCTCTCCATGTAGCCATGACGCCCGTGCTTGTCGCCAGACTGCAGAGTGCTTGTTTTGCCCTCCAGAAAAGACGATGACGGCTGGCGGTTTTGTTTGGATGATTTGAGGTACTTGCCAGTGGAAACGTCCACCCCAACAGTGGTTTTGGGCCCCAAAGTGAAGTCAAACTCGGTTTTGCCCTTGGCATCCTTGGGGCTCAAGAGATGGGGCAGATTGTTGTTGGCCAGCTCTTTGCTGCAAGAGATGGAGCGGCTCAGCGTCTGGCTCTGGTAGCTCTTGGGATGCAGAGTAGGGCTCAAGCTGGCTGCCATGGGCCCTCCACCACCATTCAGGAAGCCTTCTGTGCTCCGGCGCAAGTCTTCATGGCGCGGCAGCGATGAGCAGTCTTTGCTGTTGGAGCGACGGTGACTAGAGCTCTTACTGCTGCAGAAAGAGAAACGGAGAAGGAGAGTTACAAAAGATCAAGATAGAAGGGGAAAAAAAATCTTGCTAAATAAGATTAGTATGCTTGTGCGAATATTCGCATATCATACATATTCACATCTCCATAATTCCCTGCCTTTCAGTAACTGTTTATTTTCTTATTTTCTTTGGATCAAAGGACAACTTGAGTAACATCTAGTTATATCTATCGAGTCAGCTGATCACGTCAACTAATGATAGCTAGCGAATTATATATTTCTGCACACCATTTTCTTTTTCAGACTTTGCAGCTTTTCCCACTGCCTCAGCTCACGAAGTAATGCTTTTTAGGCCTGTTATGCACAGACTGTGTGTTTGGCTTACCGTCAGTGGATAATCTCACCTGGATAGTGTAGATTTGTACATAAGAAATACATGGTAATGTGTGTCACAGAGTGGAGCTAGCTGACCGGCTGGGGATGGTGTTGTCCCCGTGGTACGGTTTCCTCTTGGAGGAGCGAGGCGGGGTGGGAGACGGAGGTGCAGGTCGCTCCATCGCTCGCAGCGCCTGGAACACGAGGTGGTTCAAACACTGCTCTGTCAGAAAGCGCTCCGATGGGTTCAACAGCAGCAGGTTCTGAACAGGATGCGAAGAGTCAGAATCAGATCAGTTAGAACAGCAAAGCAAAAACCACAGCGCACTACCAGCTGGCTGAAAGAAAGAAAAAATGCAAGCTATGAGCGGTACAAATTTGTATAATTATGTAGTTATTATGAGAACCTATTTATAACGGTGTGGGCGGAAGCTGTGTAATTGGTGCACAGGTGTTATCACAACTTCCAAACCTTTTCTACGGCATTTCACAGAAAGATGGCTGGTGGGGGGTGTTCATTTCTGGATTAACCCTAAAAAGTAATGCACACATTTCGAAGGGCCTTATACATCACTGAACATAATGAGATACTATGTTTTATCCCAATGAATATGTGCAGCCGCCCCTACTGGACCATCAGGGATATATGCAAGTGAAAACTAAAGAACTTCCCAAAAACAACTGACTCCATTCACTAAACAAATGGTGTAAGTCTTACCTTCATAAGATCCAGCATGAGTCCATTAATGATGCCTAAGTATCTCCTCTCCAGGGTCTGAGGATGACTGACTGTAGGGAACTATAACAAGTGATACAAAAAAATGGGGAGGAGAAAAGAGAAAGAGAGAGACGGGGGGGGGGGGGGGCATGATGCTTTATATTTAAACCTTTTTATTAATTTCCTCATTCATAAGTCTGAAAAGCTGGAGACAGAAACGGACAGCTGGTGACAGTTACTAAAGCTATTCTGAAGTGCAAGCAGAAGCCAATTTCTCGTCTTTTATTCACAGCTGGTACAGATACAGTTCACTCCCTTTTTTTCAGGAAAAGGAGCTCAGTGAGAAAAAAGAGCAGAGAAGAGAAGAGAAGAGAAGAGAACCCTAGTTCTTACCCGGAGACCAGCGAAGCGGGGGTTGCTGTAGAACAGCTTCATCTGCTCAGGCGGCAGTGGCCCCAGCACTTTCTGGATGGTGAAGAGCTGATCAATCTCACTTTCTCCCGGAAATAAGGGCTGTCCATCACTCAGCTCGCCCAGAATACATCCCACTGACCACATATCCACGGCCTTTCCATACGGCGCTCTGAGCAACAGATTATTATTATTATTATATTATACTACAAGCACTGTAGGCTCACATGTAAAGTATATCTATCTCCAGGATACGTAGCTAAAAAAGCAAATGTGTATTTCTATGACCCACATCATAACTTACTAGGGGTATTTATGGGATAAAAGAAAATATCATGATACTTGACACTTCTAGGATAGGACACTATGTGGATCATGAGATTTAGGGTTGCTAACAAACCGAGAGATTGCATTTTAAGGAATCTGCGGAAATACTCAGCTTGTAATAACAGACGTTATAATCAATAATCGTGACGTTTTCCGTAAGGAGATGTCTGTTTATGTAACGTTTATGGAAGGAGTCTCCAGTGTCAGCACTTAACGTAACAGTTAATATGTTTTCCCGCCTTGGGAATGTCAGCAAATAAGCAAAAGTATCTGCTAATAAGCTTGAAACGAATGAAATATCTAGAAACAGGTCGGAGAATTTTGTTTCAAACAAATCTAACGAAGAGAAATATTCGTTGAATTTGCCAACATGTAAGAACTTCTTACATGCTAAGACATCCGTCTTCTATCACTCTTTATTCACGAATGTTTTGTATTATTGAGAAGTGTTCAGAAGGAGCTAGTTCTTTATAGCTCCACCTCCGAGAT
Organism: Pangasius mekongensis; assembly: GCA_033441845.1. Taxonomy (NCBI): domain Eukaryota; kingdom Metazoa; phylum Chordata; class Actinopteri; order Siluriformes; family Pangasiidae; genus Pangasius; species Pangasius mekongensis. The sequence continues at coordinate 14,181,812 of JAKKZJ010000025.1, read as the reverse complement.
CACTTAATGAGTAGGCTTCTCTGTGCCACTGCATCTCAGTTTCAGGCCTGTGGTCTCTGCGCTCTGCAGTTTTGTGATTTATGTGCTCTTAAACACCTGCCTACATAAATACTCAGCTAATTATCAAGCACTTAATGAGCTGAACCAGGTGTGTTGGAGCTGGAAGACACTACGATTAGCAGATATATAAATGTCAAATTATCGCTCGTGCAACGGTCACTTTGACCGATTTACTGCTCATCAAAAACAAGCCCGCTGTTTTTTTCATCAGAGAAAAATGGCAACCAGATGAAAGATCCAAAGAACAGGGATGAGGGAGAGATAGAGAAAAAAAAGCGAGAGAGAGAGAGAGAGAGTGAGAGGGAAAGAAGACTTGAGACAGCAGACTGAAAGACACACTGCTCCGAGATGCGAAGAGAGGGAGGGTGAGAACATTCGAGTAGGCGGAATTTAAATGGCGAGACTTTTGGAAAAAAAAAAAAATGTTTGTGGCATTCCCCTTCTCTCTCTCTCTCTCTCTCTCTCTTTGCTATCTCCTCTGGTGGCACACACAAAAATATCAATCTATACAACAATAATCACCAAAAACAGCTAAACTTCCAGAATGATCTGAGTTTTTCTTTTTCCCACATAAAACCAAAGTCTATCCATGAACACTTTTTATTTTTTTTCGTTTTTTTCAAGCATGTAATGTATAAACAGTCAGACATGCCACACAAAAACCTGAAGCCAAACATCACTGAGAAACAAATCTGTTTATTACAATAATAGAAAGAATCTATGGACCCTAAAAGTGGCAGGGAATGGAGAGACACACACACACACACACACACACACACACACTTCACTGTAGGCTCATCGGAAATCAGTCAGAGCTGTTCTTCTACATTAGTAATCCTATCCGCCTACAGAGCTTAATCGTCTTTTTAAAAGGGCTCGCACGTCCACCAAAAGCCACAAAGCGCTACAGGACACTCACCCGAGAAGAAGCTCAGGAGATCGGTACCACCTGGTGGCCACGTACTCTGTGTAGTTGGCATCGCTGCCTTCTGAAAGATTCCGGGCAAAGCCTGGAAGAGGGAATACACACACACACACACACACACACACACACACACAAAAAATATGGTAATAAGGGAATGACAGACAGACAGTGCTCCAAGTGGTAACACATGTACATTCCTAACACTGCGTCTCTTAATGACTAACTGATATTTGTATATCTGTATTTATACGCAGGACTGTGGCTTTCACATGAGCGAAAGTAAAATGCCGTTTAACGCGTTTCTACACAAGAATACATAATATATACATACATATATAATTAAAATGGTATTCCGCATTCCTTATAGCGAGACAGCAGCAGGTGAAAGTCAAGTACTGGAGCTCCTCAAGGCTGTGTACGCTCCCCCTTTCTTTTTTACACTACACACTAATGTTTTGTAGAAACCAGCATACGAATAACTGCATTAGACGACAGGGCCACACTCAGTTTATTGACAACAGATTCGGATTTTGCTAGAAGACAGATAGAAGAGGTTGTGCAGTGGTGTGAGGAGCACAGCCTGATGCTAAAGGGTTTTTGATCCCAGGTCTGTAGGTGACCACAGCCCAGTTTCAGTTTATGGGGAGAGAGAGCTGAGCAGGTAACAACATACAAGTATTTAGGGATTCATTTTGATTTTCAGTTGCAACGGGCTCATCAGCGTTTTAGGGTCCATGGAGTGGATAGAAGCACTACGTCACTGTTTTACAGCGCAGCCATTGAATCCATTATCCATTATGGTATTATAACATGGTTATATATGGAAAAATTATTGGCACGCTGTCCTCATCGTCTCTTCGGGAGATATTTGAGGGGACTGTGAGGACGCAGAGCCTTAAAATCATTTGTGACCCAAACCACATCCGTCACAAAGAGTATGAGTTGATGGAAGAAGGTACAGGCTGCCAAACTGTAAGCTGAATAGGTAAATTGCTGAACAGTAAGAGATGAAGTGTGTGTGTGTGTGTTTGGGCAATATTAAGTATATGGCATTTGTGCAATAACTGATGTATAGCATTCGTGTATGTTATGTATATGTTTGGTTATTATATAGTCAAGTCAAGTCAAGTCAAGTGGAGTTTATTGTCATTTCAGACATATACAAGTACATAGTGAAACGAAATAACGTTTCTCCAGGACCAAGGTGCTACATAAGACACACACAGAACTACAGGGACTTCATAAATTAAACATAAAGTGCACAAGTGCAAACATGTGTTTATGTTTATAGTGTGTATGTTCTGCTGTTTATACAGATCTGGGTGCGGTTGCATGTTAGTTTGACTGTATACGTGTATCGTAACGTCAACTGTGTTCTCAAGACAAATGTCTCCTAAGGGAGACATTAAAGGCTAATCTAATCTAATCCTAATCTGTGTGGGAAAAGGTGGGAACTTTGTTGGCAAATTAACAGGACCGAAGTGTAGGTATTAAATTTGTTTCAGCAATTTTAAATACAAAATAAAGCCGGCGTTTCAGTTCCTCAAAATCATGTCTTGGTATTCTGTAATTATGACTTTTATAAAATATGTAATATAATTAAAGATGAAAAGTTTTTTTTTAGTCACGAAGAATATATTAGCGAGCTAACATTGTATTTCGTGTTTACTGAATCAACTTCTGTCACTTTTTTGCTTAGGAAGTTATAATAAAATTTTGGAATATTAATCTTTTTTTTTTTACTTGGAAAACTATATACACTCTATGGACAAAGGTTTGTGGACACCTGACCATCACGACCAAACTGTCAAGCAACAAGGAAGCATCCAATTGTACAGAATGTCTTCTTATGCTATAGCATTACAAATTCGCTTCACTGGAACTGAGAGGCCCAAACCTGCTGCAGCATGACGATGCCCTTGAGCACAAAGCGAGCTCCATGAAGACATGGTTTGCCAAGGTTGAAGTGCAAGAACTTGCGTTTCCTGCACAGATCCTTGACCTCAACCCCACTGAACACCTTTGGGATGACCTGGAACGCCGACTGCACCCCAGACCTCCTCGCTTGACATCAGTGCCTGACCTCACTAACGCTCTTGTGGCTGAAGGAACACAAATCCCAACAACCGCATTCCAAAATCTAGTGGAAAGCCTTCCCAGAAGAGTGGAGCTTATTATAACAGCAAAAGGGGAATAAATCTGGAATGGGATGCTCAACAAGCACGTGAGGTCAGGTGTCCACACACTTGTAACTGAATGTGAATGACATTTCCATCACAGTCTCACAACGAACCCCTTGTTTGGGAAACGCCGTTCTAGATCATATATCATCATATTTGAAATTGTCAAAGAGCAAGGGGGTTTTCCGTGTCCATATTTCAAGCTTTACTCCTAAGAGCGGAGTCTTCGGTGTGTCAACGTACACACTAATCATGTTTTGTTTCGTGTACGTTTATTTAGTGTATAGTTACCGGTAGACGTCGTAAAGCAACCGGAAGTTTGAAAAGGCACTACATAAATAAACATATAATTAGACTGTTTGTGACAAAAAGAGACGGGTGACGTGAGTGAGACTGTAGAATATTCGCACTCCATTAATCTAGCCGAGCTAAAAATAAAAGCGTTCAAAAGAAGTCTGCTGTGACTCATGCGCATTCTCCATGGCACTCACTGAGCTGCCTAATCATATAAAGCGTGACTTTTTCACTTTTCAGGCAATTGTGTTTGTCTTCCAGCAGGTGGGGCATTATGGTCTCAGTTAGAACGATCACACGTAGTGCGCTCACACTTCTCTCTGCGTGTTGCAGGCTTTTAGGCATCTAATTAGATCACTTAAATACAGGAGTTCTGGGTAATAATGGAGGTCTGAGGTACACGTGAAAATGTATGAATGTCTGAGTGTACACACAGGTCCATGATCAGGTCCAGTGGCATGTTTAGAATTGTTAATAGATGAATCTTATACACACAGAAGCCAACTTACCAAAATCACACAGCTTGAGGATGTCATTGGAGCTGATGAGAAGATTTTCAGGCTTGATGTCTGAGAAGAAACAGAGAAACACGTTACATCACCCATTAAATATATACGGATTTAAGAATCCATTTTAAATCCAGGAATCAAACCAGACTTATACTAAACAAGGAAACAGCTAAACGTACAGTATATACAGTATCTGAATCAGCATCACAGCTTTAGTCTTCCAAAGCCTTCAGGCTGCTTTTACCTCGGTGTACAATCTCGTTCTTATGGCACCAGTGGATCGCTTTAATCAGCTGATAAATGTAGTTGCGGACTTTATCGGGTGGCGCGCCATTGGGCATTTCCTCCAGCAGCTCCAGCATGTTCTACAGTGTTTCACAAGAAAATGATTAAATGGGAAACATATTACTGAGAATGGCGTAACCCAGGGAAGCTGGAAACACATTTTCACAGGCTTATTATAGCTTCACGTATCAATGGAACTCAAAGCAGGGATGTAAGGCGAGGTACGTTTATGTATTTAGTGCTTCTCCGTAAGGAAGTCGTCACTGAGGCCAGAAGCAACATAAAGCAAAAACAGGAAAATGTAGCATAAACACTTAATTAATGCCATTACATCTTACACTCTGACTTGGTTTCTATTTTGACCCAGGTTAAGACAGATAGACATGACAATTTTTGTCACGTAAATAATTTTTTAATTAACACACAACATGACTTCGCTATAGAAATGAAAATAATATAAAGACTTAACAGAAAAAATGTTTATTTCACAGTTTTGGTCAAACCCGTGACCACTGCATTATCTGAAACTTCGAAAGCAAATGATCTGAAGAGGCTTTAAGCTCCGCCCCCACTCGACACAATCACGTAGAGGGATTTCCCAAAATGTTTTTTATCGCTATCGTGGATCATCAGACATGTAACATGTAGCAGTCGTTAAGGCGTCAAGTGTAAAATAAAGTACTGTAATAAAGAATTTCATCTGGAAAATCAGGTCTGCCAAAATATCTAAATTTATACTGCAGCATTGTTGAATTCTTGATTCTGATTGGTCAGAAATTGTGGACTAATCTTCTATAATCGTCTAATTAATCTTCGCTCGCTTGTATAGGTTGTTGTTTCTATAGTAACAGCTCAATTACACAGAGGCCTGGATGTTTTACATAATCCAAGCCTAATAATAAATTTAACAGAGGAAAGACTTATAATCTTTGACATGGTGAAGCTTTCTGTTTAACGCTTTTGGAAGGAGTCCCCAGTTTCAGTCAGAAGTAAAGCAGTTCCTTCAAGTTTTTGGGAAAGTCCTCAGGAGAGAGGATGTTTTTTCTTTAATCTTAATACTGCCCGGACTTTTTTTTTTTTTTTTTTTTTTACTATCAGGGTCCAAGCACTGAAGGTGTAGGAGACCTAAAGTGTCAATAGGATTAATAGGTTTTCATATTATCAAGTCCAACATTAATGTGCATGAGCTGTACAAAGGTGCACAGGCAATCTTCGGTTCATTCCAAGTGGTGAAAATGAGCATGGGTGTCAAGACAGAAGGCAGATGATGAGATTATGAGCAGATTATATCATCACCGAACCAGCCAGACTTATCTGAGTTACTGTTTTCCTCCCACCAGAGCCGACAGAACATGCCCATGGCTTTTCGCACGTTGAAATAAGACAGAATCTCCCTCGCTCATAAGCAGGGACATGCTGAAGGCATGTTTAATGTTTGTTCTGTTTAATGTTTTAGAGTTATAATCGCTGCAGCAAAATGCCCTGGAGCCACGTGTTTGCTTCCTGACAGGAGGACATACTCTAAAGATAGGTTTATACTTCACGCGCATTCTTAATACATCCCTAATCGCCTGCTATGTGATCACCTTAAACACATGTTCAAACACCATGTCCGGCATGCACTTCGAGATGACATCCACACACACACACACACACACACACAAACACAGAGAGAGCGAGAGAGAGAGAAAACAAAAAACGTAGGCAATCACGAAGTAAACCGAGAGCTTTGGCCTGACCTTCTCCACATATTCAAACACCAGGTAGAGTTTCCCTCTGCGCCGGAACGCCTCCTTCAGCTCCACGATGTTCTCCTGCTTCAGCGTGCGGAGCATCTTCAGCTCCCGCAGAGTCGTCTCCTTCACCTCTTCATTCTCTGTGAAACAGAGAAACAGACAGAGTTTGCATACATACGTATATGTGTATATATATATATATATATATATATATAGTATGTATATAGCAGTGTATATAGCAGTGTGCAGTGTGTATGACAACTCAGTGAACATGGTCTCAAATGAATGACTAGTCACTGATAAACGCTACGACATTCAATTTTCATAATGGGCGCAAGATGTACACTCACCAACCACTTTAATAGGAACAGCCGAACCTCTGCTCATTCATGCACTTATCCGATCACGTGGCCGCAGCACAATGCAGAACATCATGCAGATACTGTGCAAGAGCTTCAATTATTATATACACATCAAACATCAGAACGGAAAAAAAAAAAAAAAAAAAAAAACGATCTCAGTTATTTTTTTGGGATCTCAGGTTCACCAGAACTGGACAGTTGAAAGATCGGTAAAACATCTCCTGGCCTTCGGGTGCATTCTGAGATGCTTTTCTGCTCACCACGACTGTAAAGAGTGGTTATTTGAGTTCCCGTAGCCTTCCGGACAGCTTGAACCAGTCTGATCATTCTCCTTTGAGCTCTCATATCAGCAAGGTGTTTCAGCCCACGGAACTGCCGCTCAGTGGATGTTTTTCTTCTTCTTCTTTTTTTTCACACCGTGTTCTGAGTAAATTTTAGACTGTTGTGCGTGAAAATCCCAGGAGATCAGCAGTGTCTGAAATATTCAAACCAGCCCATCTGGCACCAACAACCATGCCACGGTGATGTTTCTTCTGATGTTTGGTGTGAAAATTAACTGAAGCTCTTGCCCTGTACGTGTATGAATACCTTTTATGCATTGCGATGCTGCTGCATCATTGGCTGGATGAATAATTGCATGAATGAGCAGTTTTACAGGTGTCTGATAAAAGTCAGTAATATTGTACTGCAGTTCGGGATGTGTTATGTAACTAACCCCAGTTAAGAGTTCTGTTGCAGTACTAGCTGACCGAAATGCTGGCAAGAAGCATTTTTAAATAATTACTTATGGCATTTAAAAATAATCTGACCAATCAACTCACTGGGAAAAAAAAAAAAATCAGTAGATTAACTGATCATCAAAATCATTGTGAGTTACAGCCCTAGCTCACACAAGCTATAATTTTACGTTGTGTTTCCTATACAGGAAGAAAAATTACAATCTAAGACCACTTATTACCATTCGTATAAGACCGAAAAAATTGTTTTGCTAATGATAATTATCAGAATAGCTTTACAGAAACATCTCTAAATACGAGTTTTTAAAAAAAGAGAAATAAATAAGGATGCAGTCATGTTTTACCTTCACTGTCCTTAAACTTCTTTATGGCCACAAGCTCTTTGGTCTCCTACAACAACAACATGAAAAAAAAAAAAAAAACACACACACACACACACACACACCTCCCAGTTAGTGCAGATTCTCACTTCAGGTTTCACTAGATTCAGGTTAATCTTACTTACAGACTTAAAATGACCTTAAAACGAAGATTTCCATTCAGAGTGTAAACCACGTGTAGCCTCGGTTATTATCCAAACTGGATAATAAGGATCTGTTCTTTTGTGCTGCACTTCTTTGGATGAAATTCAATTGAGCTGTCAGAGAAGCCTCTTCTCATAAAACATCCTCATAATTAAGATTAGGCTTCAAAATGGCAAGGTGTATCGAGGAATAACCTAAGCCATTGTCTGTAGATCATAATAGCAGTTATTACTTAACATATTACTAATTAGTCTTATAATCACCATATAATCATCAGGGAGATCTGTTGAAGGTGGTATCCCTGCTACTGCTACTGCTGTTAGTTTATTCGCCTTTGTGTGAAGAATGCCGTCACTAATAGCACTCCTTTTTAGCGCTAGTGGTTATTTAATGCATGGTAGGCCTCGTAGCGGGTCAAATTATTTGTAAACAATATAATCGTATCGCCCAGTTGCCCTCCGTAACCATGCGGTGTGTTTCTTTTTCGGTTTTTTTCTCGAGTAGCAAGCATGGTAGAGAGAGAAGCTGCGCTTGCCATTAGCCAGCTCTTTCATGTATGCCAAAAAACCACAAAACTGCTAAACTGTTTGTCCCTTCTGTCCATTTGTACTCTGTGAGCACAATGAGTGCTCGGTCTATTCTTGCGTCTCCTCCAAAGGCGTTCTGAGGAGAAAAAAAGGGAAGGGAAAAATGAAGTGAATCAAGAAAAGAGGCATCTCCTCGATCACTGCTGATGGTGTGTTATGGATGAGACAGTGGCGTGAGCTTAAATAAATTAGGCCCGAGTGGATGCTAAATCTAGAAAAAAAAGTCAGTGATAGGCTGTGTGAATCTATAGCCTGGGCTAGAAAGAAATCAGCCCCAGTATTTTTGTTTATGTGCTTTTTTTCAAAGAGAGGGAGGGCCCATTGATACTAGCTGGCTCTAGGTTTTCCAGAACGTCACATCCTATAATAGGTTCTTCTCACGATCAGGATCGCACACCTCTTGGAGCTTGCCACGTGCGGCTGATTCATCGTTATCTAACAGTCGCTTTGAGGTTTTCAGGACATCCTTCCTACTCAGAGGAATTCCTCGTCATCCTTGCTTCAGAAATCATCCCAGCAGGGATACTCGTACCGAAAAAAACAGAAATGATTCAGAGCCAGTAGCCTGGAGAGGAGGATTCTCTTTACTGTAAAACTGCATGGGAGGTTCGTCGAAAGTCCTTCGGTACTGTTTGAAGGTAGAAGTGTGTGTGTTTGTTTTCTCATTGGGTTTAAAAGAGCTGTTCCGTTGTCCTGTTCTATATATATATATATATATATATCACCAGATATGCTGAATGGATTGAGCACCTTTTCTAATCAACTATTTACAACACACTGACAATAAATATAAGAAAAGGGTCGTAACCTCATTTTGTAATGCACAGTGCAAAACATTGCTGGTCTATCTGGTCTAGTAATATAACATTTAGTACTTTGCAATAATCGTACATCTTTTTCCCTATAAATTCTGTTAAATGCTTATTATTATGTATCTACATTATTGTGTCAATAGACATCCATCCATATGATTTTCACAAAAAAACATTCAAGTAAGGAGCATTATGTTATGTCATGTAGTAGGCCATTTTTTTTTCAGATAAAAAAAATTCACGGAGGCCGTTGCTTACAGAGGCAAGTGAGAAGAAGCCTGGTGTCCTTACAGATCTGCACAACGTGGTAGGTTGGTACAGAGAGTACAAGAGAAATCACAATCTGTCCGTCTGTGTATGCTGTTGTGAAAGCATTTTAAAGAGACCGAGTTTTATTTCAGAAATCTTTCATGGCCAGTGATGGTTTACTACGTGCTGTAACCTCACAGTTAAACATATCAAGAGAAATCAAAGATAGCCAGCCAGACTCAAATAATACTTTTACTTGCAATGTGGAGCCAAATCGCTGCTCAATTGATCACATGATCACATACTCGTGCGTTTCCGTTACTCTGTATTAATGCACTTAACTAGCTAACTAGCTCGCCGCATGTCACGACATTACGTTAGCTAACACTCTGTAGCCGAGTCGGTGAGTCAGTGAAAACATTGCCTCCCTGGTGGGTGATAAAGAGTTACAAACGTGCAAGCTTTAACATTTTACACGTGTTGAAGCAAACAAGTTAACTGTGGTAGTAAAATATTAAACTAGCCTTGCTGCAACCTCCAAGACTAGATGTGTGTGTAGGGAAAGTACATATAATAAATTTCACAATATGATAACCTAAAAAAAATTCCACAATATGATAACCTAGCCTAAAAAAGGTTCACTGCTTCACGGTATCACTGTCTAAAGCCACACAAACCCATCGTGAAAGTTGACTATCCAACCTTTCTTGATACAAAAGCGATGAGAACCACCGGAGTAAGGATGTTGATCAAATCCTTTTGAAAATGTCATGGTAATAGACAGAAATGCATTTTAATCTTTATTTTGAAAAGTCACCGGTGTAACCATACAACCATACACCGTGCCTAACCGTGAAACCGTGGCACTGTGGTGCGTCACGTAACACCGTTACAACACGGCCAAACTGAAGTGTACTGTTTCTGTTCAGCATTACACCACATGCCAATACTGAAGGTGTCTACAAGCATATTTCCAGACTGCCTAGTATGAGCAAGACATTAAAACGTTTACACGCTTGTTTTTAGTCCCCACAGCTTCACGCTGCTCTCGGATGTCGAGCGTTTGGGGAATTTGAAATCCGAGATGCTGCTTGTCTATGCGAGGCGAAAGGAGAAGGTGAAAGCAGATAGTCCTTAATGGAGAAGTCACGTCAAGCTCTTCCGAAATGGCCTATCTGTGCTGATCGACATTTCTAATAAATCATTTACATTTAAAAAAAAAAAATAAAGATAAATACAAAAGTTTCAGAGTAAAATACTGCTTTCAATCTCCATCCAGCTGGAGCATGTCATTTTTCAAATGTCAAGGCTCTGATTCAGTGACCAGGGCTGGAGTAACCTGCATGTTCCTTGCTGCTGAGATGAAAAACACCACTTAATGTATGAATGGCTGTGTTTCAGGGCCATCAAAGAGCACTTGGTTTCATGTCGAATTGCAAATTTGATGGCGCTCAGCACTCTTCTGCATAACAGGCTGAGAGAGAGAGAGAGAGAGAGAGAGAGAGAGAGAGAGAGAGAGAGCAAATCAGTTTGGCTTATGTTTCAGATTCCTGGTGGTCAGGAGCTGCATCGCTGTAGGTCAGCCGAACAAATGGTCTTTCATACTCACTGATCCAAGACTGAGGTGAAGTCTGTCATGCTCGTTTAGCTCGGGGTGACTGTACGTTGTGGGTCAGTGATATATTTTAAGATATAATATAACAATGCGGTATTAAGCTAATTCTTACACATTTAGCTGTTATGCGTTAAAATGATGTTTTAAATAAAATGCCAACAAATTGACGTTCTTGAAAAACTTTGTCAAATTTTATTTTATGGTCTTTAACCATGTTGTGTTTATAGCCCTGGGGTATGAACACGAGGTTGCACACATGTAAAATCCCTTTGTCATTTTGCCTACACAAATTAGGTAATGGATAAAGAAATACATAAGCAGTTAAAAATACCATGACAAAAAGTGCACCAGAATATTATACACACACACACACACACACACACATATATATGTATATATATATATATATATATATATATATATATCTGCATGCTGAGGTGAATGCTGAATTAGCCAAGGCAAAAAGATT
>JAKKZJ010000025.1:14153691-14160999 GCA_033441845.1 Pangasius mekongensis | reverse complement strand
AGAATGTACCAAATTGTTGATTTGGCCACTCCTAAAGTTTCTGCTATCTCTCTGATAGGTCTGTTTTGTTTTTTCAGTCTAATGATGGCCTTCTTCACTTGCATCGACACCTCCTTGGAATGCATAGTGAGAGTTCCCATGAACATCCATTTTATCCCCTTAATTTGACATGAAATAAGGAGGAAACATGCCACATCTGGCCATGAAACTGCTTATCAGTCAACTGTCCAATTACTTTTGAGCCTCTGAAAATGGAAGGACTCTGTAAAAATGGTTGCAATTTCTAAACAGTTAATGCAATATTTTTGTTGAACCTCTTGAATTAAAGCTGAAAGTCTACACTTCAATCACATCTTCATTCCTTCATTTCAAATTGTGTCACTGTCCAAATACTTATTGACCTGACTATAATTAGTGCTTGTAAAATGCACAGTTAGTTCACATTAAACACAGCATGTCAAGTGAAATTAAGATGCTAGCTAGAATTAAATAACATAATTCATTTCTGATGGAAACAGAGAACAACACAGCTCACAGCCAAAATGATAGCCAAAGACATACGGATGTTATGTCGAGAGCACAAACACAATATGCTACTTCAGAGACAAGGACTCTGACTGACATGCGCCTTCCCTAGGATTTAGAGTCAGATCATGTTATATCCCTTCCACATTTTAGACTAGTTAATTAATATTTCAGGCAACCATAACATTGGATTGGACAAGTACAGTGGAGCTTTCATTTGCCCAGTGGGTTAGTTAGTACATTTATTATTTACACCTTGAACTATGGACAAAATATCAAATTACAAAGAGACTTTCAATATGAGAGGCTTTGTATTATTACACATAATATGTATATTATATATATTACAATATACATGCTTATCAGAAACAATACTCCCTGTGCTTTAGCTCATTTTTCTCCCAAACACAACCTTTCTTATCTTAGCTTGGATATATTTTCCAGCATAGCACATCATCCAGGATTGATGTGACTCTGCAATGTGCTACCTGCAATTAACTTCCAGTTGTATTTTTGAAGGAGAAAGAGACTAATGAAGGCCCAGTGGATATAAAACCAGAAATATTCAATATCTTCAGTAGACAGAGTGGTGAAAATGCCAACGGACCAATTATCAAACCCCAGTGTTCTCTCTGAGATCCAATAGGGTGGATGGTATATACGAGAATGTGGAAGCAGCAGAAGCTGTAAAAGCTGTATTAAGTAACAAAGTTGATTAGAAATATATGTCCAAATAGGAAGATAAATTACTTCGTCAACTGATTAAAAGATTACGAAGTATACAATAGTAGCCTACATACTGAAAGGTATAGTGGCGTTTGCCAGGAAGAAGCTTGACCACGAAGCATGGTTACAACAATGCACTTGCTTGTTTATTGCCAAACACAGGCTTGGTGGTTAGCCACAGAACTGGCTGGATGAGGGAAAAACAGGGCTAACAAATCCCGCCGGGCTCCATCAGAATGGTGAACACAAACAAACACAAGATAATGTGTCGTTATAACACGTTCAGTCACGATAAACAAACAGCAAGTTTGTTCCTATGCCAACAAATAACACGTAATCTAACAGAAGAAAGAAATCCAGCGCTACAATGAAGGTAACTTGCCGGTGAGTCAAATAAGTTTACTCGCCACTGATTCAAAATCAGGCGATTATGCCATGAGAATAGCTAGCTAAATTTTTTTCTGATAGGTGTTAAGCAACAGGAAGAAGTTTTTTTCATAGACAAAACGCACCACCATCTCTAACATCAAGGCTCATGGTTCACCTAAATAAAGTCAGATTGAAGCAAAAGTAACTGCTACCTACGGCAAAAGTGTCCCGTCTGGCTTTTCTGCCAAGCGAATTTTATTCACGTTTGGTTGGGGAGTTGCATTAGCTGAGAAAGCAGAAAAAAGCGTGCGTCATTCCTCTGGTTGTACGATCGCAAATCTGCAACCCTGAACTGGCTACTACAGCCTGGTTAAATGCTTAGCTAAAAAAGAGCTAAAAAGACCAATGTTTCCATGGTTATACAAGTAATGACCACCAGTAACAAACCGAACCATCTGGTCATCTGGACTTGGACCGAGAACCCCGTGTTCTGTTAAAAATAAGACAAACTAAAGAGCACGTTTGATTGGCCCTCACCACGCTCAAGGGCAGACTTGAGTCACCTGAAGATCCACCATCAAGCTGAGTTTTCATGATTGCTGCAACCGGCAAGCAGTTCCCGACTGCATAAATGATAATAACAATAATAATAATAATAATAATAATAATAATAATACTCTTCTGTGCTCTCCATAAACATGAAATAGCAGGCTCATTTTCCTGTCTTTTTCAGGCCAATTGTTCTGGATGTTGAAACCATTAATCACTTTTTTTTTTTTTTTTTTTTTAACAGTAAATCGCAAGCAGTGAAAAATTAATATCACACAGGCTTAATCTAGCAGCACAAGCCTTCAAACACGGATATGAATCTGATCTAGGACCACACAGGCTCAAATCTAATTAGAATAGATCAGATTGGATGCTCAGGTTAGAGAAAATCAGAGAAAATCATGTGTCACATTCAGACAAAAGACAAAAATCTGATTTACACCGCTTTAACCCCCGTTATTTATCTTGAAGCGTGATATTCCGTTGCAGTTATGAATTATTCAGTAACTACAGTCTAGTGATGAGAGCAAAAGGAACTATTGTCTGGATCCATCGACATCTCTGGGGATTTTTAAGGCGTTAACCCTGTAAAGTGAACAAGACCTAGTAGCCCTTGAATTTATAGGACCTTTCCTTTCCAGAGCAGTGTGATAAACAGAATGGCATTAGCACATAGACAGCATTCTTTCAGGTTGATGGAAATTCCTTTTGAATATTCCAGCAGTCCCCCCCCCCACAAAGATAAACCTGAATATGCTTGGAACAACAATGGACAATAAACTTGCAGACCAAAAACCCTGGAATACTGTTTTTTACCCTCAGCCATAGGGTGTTCAGTACGTCTTTCCTTATCACAATAAACTGCTCTTGGATGCTCATACACAAAAATATGTCTTACCTTGTGCCTGCATTTTAGAACCACCCCATAGGCTCCTATAAACAAAAGGGGGAAAAAAAAAAAATTAAATTAAACAGCTTGGCTGGCATCTGGATGTAATACACCTTAGTCACTTGTGGAACGATACTCTAAAATTAGATGTTAGATTCTTAGTGAACGCATAGGATTTCGTTTAATCTGTGAATGAAAAACATCTGAAAAACTACAGTCGTAACCTCCTGGCAGAGGCAAGCAGGTTTTGAGATCAAATATCCTGGTACTTAACAGAATTCAAGGTGTTATCAATCTTCACTGCACCTCCATTATTTTACAATGGGCTTGGGGATGTTGTTTTCTACCTATTCCCTTTTTTGTGCTCAACGTAATCCGTAATCGGTCTCCTCCGACCACGACATATGATTCATGGTTGTAGCTCCAGTGATGTATGACGGAGTGCTGCATTTCATGTGTTACTCTCAGGTTGTGCAAACCTTCCGAACGTCTTGTTGTTATAAGCCAAATCCACCTTGAACAACCTGCATATGGATATTTATAACCTTTATTATCTTCCTTTTAGACTATTCTCACTTGCTTTTTAAATATATGCTGATAGCCAGTAGGAACTAGCCCTCGCTTCATCTCTTCCTAAAGAGAGCGATGCAGCGGCGCTTTAGTCCTTTAGTCTGTCTCACCTCGTCATCTACACACTCTGCTCAAACAGATCAGCTTCCGAAGCCTCAGCTTTCATGCTAATACCACCACCGATACCCATCATGCTCATCGTCTCGTAGATCGCTACCTAGCCGAGCCGAGTCTCTGCTGCAACTACGTCAGGTAAAAAAAATAAGCAGCACTAACCAACAAATCAGCATCGGAATATCCTTCCAATATAAACAACACTGTACTGTAATAACACTGAGGCCTTGATTTAGTAAAAGTTTGTGTGTACAAACTCATGGAACTTTGTTAACACCAGAAATCGATGGATAATTGCATCATTCACACGAGCAAAACAGCATGTTTTGACTATTTAGCCTGTTTGCTTTAAGGTGAAAAGTGCAGGACAGTGTCAATATACATAAATAAACTTGTGGGATTCTGTGTGCAAATTAATATGCCGGTGGGCAAGTATTAAATTAGCTTACACCCATTCTGTTTATGCAATCGAAAGACAAAATAACGACATTACTTTATTACGCGTTCTCAGAATAATATGTCAGTATCTTAAATAATGAGGGAGTTTCTTGAAACCTGGTTTCATATTAGATACTCACTGCACGCTCACACCTCTGAAGGCAACAGGATCCAAAGCGACTGTTTTCTTTATATTTACCTTCATAATTTGTACTTTGAACAATGTTTCGAGGGAGCCTTACGTTACGTGATGTTAAGCTTAAAGCACAATTACATATGAGTACAGTAAATTCAGTTTTACTCTTCTGGATCGCTTTGAGGTCTGAAATTGACACGACTATCAAGAATAATTAGCTAGCCTCATTTAAACATTTGAATACGGTTTGCTTCCCTTACTTTGCACATGACATCTTTCCATTTTTCTTTGTAAATTACCTGCAACGCGTCCGCTAACTGCAAATGTATTACACTGCACATGCAAATTAGTGGTCATTATTTGGAAATCAGGGCCATCAAATGAACACAAAGAACCCTGCGTTCCATCTATCTGCTCTGAAAGATGTGACATTTGTTTTGCACTCACCTTCTCCTACAATCCCAAGGACCTCAAATTTATTCATCACATCACCAATGAGGCGAATCTTCATGAAGTCAAAAGGCAGGAGAAGAGATGTGTGTGTGTTTGTGTGTGTGTGTGAGTGTGTGTGTGCTCCCGCAGCAAGATGGTGGTCAGGACACACAGCACCACGAAGTACTCGAACGGGTCATCAGAGCCAAAATGCTGTTCCCTTTGAGGCCCAATATCGATCCCATGTTCCTAACACAGACTCACTGAAACAAACACGCACACACACACAAAACACACTCACACGAAAAAAAGAAAGAAAAAAAGACTTGTTAGATGGAACTGAGGTGTTTTGTTTGTAAGCAGATGATACTTAGATGGACACCCTAAAGTGGACAAGTAGCTGCGTGTTAAACTGATTTTTGGGAATTATAAAGGCTTAACAATACTATTTATATTAAATTCTCAATTCTGATTGGTCAGAAGGTGTTGATTTTTTTTTCTATAAGAGCAGTCCTGATGGTCGCAAATCACAGGGTTACAACAACGCACTCGTTGAAAACGTTACTGTTTGTATTGCAACAGCGTATACATGGACTTTCTCGCCAGGCGCTCCCCGTAAGTTTGTAAATCACAAAACATGTCATTGTTGATATGGTGAAGTTTTCCTTGAGCAGACATTTGAGCTTTGTAACAGTCAGGACGTTTTCCACCATGAGCGAGTCTTCGGGATAGAGGACTTAGCAGTGATGTGACAAACTGAGTTTTTTTTTTAATTAACTTTGTTTATTAACTTTTGTTTATAGAATGACTTTTTCGTGCATGTTTCACAACATTAAACGTTACTATATATAAGGGATAAAACGTATGATGTATCGTTCTTTAATAAATACAAAAATTGTTCGATTTGGCAAATTGCTGTGGTGTAAAAGAAATAAAACACTACTGGAAAACCAAGTCAAATTTGTTCTAGTAACAGCGGTAACATCACGCCACCCTGTCGTTGATTATTTTCCTACGACAGAACGACTCATTTATCAACAGCCGAAATGACATTATGGTTCAAAGTGGCAACATGCACACTAAACAATGTGGTTTGCTGACTGATATTTAGATTTCACAGACAATCGTACGTAAATACGTAAAGAATTCAGGACAACCGTGTGCCCACGTGAAAGAAACCTGAAGCATCTCGTCATACACTGACACGCACCTTTGCTGAGAACATTCAAAGAAATTGGACCATCAAAGTGAAGTGAAGAGAAGTGACTTGTGGCCAAGTGTGGTGACCCATACTCGGAATTTGTGCTCTGCATTTAACCCATCCAAGTGAACACACACACACACAGTAGTGAACACACACCTGGAGCAGTGGGCAGCCTTTTTTTGCTGCTGCGACCGGGGAGCAGTTGGGGGTTCGGTGCCTTGCTCAAGGGTCTCACCTCAGTCATGGTATTGAGGGTGGCAGAGAGCGCTGGTCATTCACTCCCCCCATCTACAATCCCTGCCGGTCTGAGACTCGAACCCATGACCTTCAGGTTCACCTTCGTGTTACAAGTCCGACTCGCTAACCATTAGACCACGACTACCCCCAACTACCCCTAACTACCCCCAACTGGAGTCACCACAGGATCGACAAGGAATGATCACCGATCATGTCACCATACACCATAGTCCCTGGAGAGTTTTCTTCCAACTTGGCGTTAACATTAAGGTCCTCCTAAAAGGTGATTAACAGGGACCACGTGTGTTAAATTAGAGCTGGAACTAAACAATCCAGGAGGTAGATCCTGCAGCATGAGTTTGAGCAGGGTGTAAAGTCGGGCCTAAACCGATGAGTGGTGTTAGTTAAAAACCAACGATGTGCAGAATTTCACTTCTAACGACACTTTAGGTAAAACCAATCACTAACATGACATCTGACAATAACGGGAAATATTCGACATTCCTGATCGAGACACAGGGAGGTGGTTAGCATGTCTCTCTCACTGTATTTCCTTCAAGTGAAATCTGTTAAGTTGTTGATTCGAAAAAAAAAATATATATATATACATAAATGTCCAAAATCCAAATCATTTCAACAAAATGACGACTTAAGTGATCCATCTCTTGGATTTACTTTATAATGGATTGTTCTGCTGCTTGGGCTCTCGCTTGAATACATACATTTTGTGTCATTTTAATGAACCATAGCCATAAAAAAAAAAAAAATGAAATAATGAAAGTGGGACAATGTAATTATTACTGGAGTAACTCTGGGATCTCAGTCCCATCTGAATTCATCGTGTCAGAAATTTTTACAGGCTGCATGTGCACACGTCTGGGAAAAAAAAAAAAATACACATATTTTACTTTGTATGAAATGACCAGAGCATCTGCATTGCATGCTTTGGGGATTTCCTCTGGGTACTCCGGTTTCCTCCAACAGTCCAAAGACATTGCATTATAGGCTGATTGGCATTTCCAAATTGTCCGTAATGTGTGAACGTGTGTGTGATTGTGCCATGCAGTGGGTTGGCACCCTGTCCAGGGTGTCCCCTGCCTTGTGTCCCGAGTCCCCTGG
>JAKKZJ010000025.1:14109526-14125279 GCA_033441845.1 Pangasius mekongensis | reverse complement strand
TACACCCAGATGAGGATGGGTTCCCTTTTGAGCCTGGTTCCTCTCAAGGTTTCTTCCTCATATCATCTCAGGGAGTTCTTCCTCGCCACCGTCGCCTCTGGCTCGCTCATTAGGGATAAATTCACATATTTACAATATATTTTTTGCGAATCCATTTAATTCTGTAAAGCTGCTTTGTGACAATGTCCATTGGTAAAAGCGCTATACAAATAAAATTGAATTGAATTGATGTGCGTGTAGGCGTGCTAGCATGCTCACTGTGTTGCTGGCTGTGTATGAAAAGAGCGTGTGGCACATGCGGCGCACTGTTGTCTTCTTGCTCACGTTACGGCACATGATGAAAGTCATAACACACTGGGAAAGGAAAATGCCGGCATACGGGTTTTACTTTACAGTCGTTGGAGAGTTTTCTAGTTCGCGCTTGCATGGTCTGATGTTTACCAGCCTTCATCCTGCATGTGCGCATACGTTTGTTTGGAGATTGCATCACATCACAGACATTCAGCCTGGAAACCGTGCAGTAAAATAACCAGCCAAACAACAACACTTAGGATCTTATATGTAGTGCTGACTGTTAACTGACTGTTCAGTGTTAAAGAGCTGCATTATCACAGGACCGCTGTGTTTACTGTGAAGGTGGAATAAAGTAAATAAATACCATTAATCATTAGTTACGTTCGTTGCCGTGAAATCATCAGGCGAAAATTTGATAATTGTGACAGGTCTAGTCAGAAATTATTGGATTTTGGCAGCTGTCTTTAGATTCAATGAGACATAGCATACCATACTATTTTAGTTTCAAGAAATCTGATAATGAATTTAGATTCTAGCCCAGTAATCTGTTTATTCAGCACACACACACACAGCCCAAAGACAAAGACAGCTCAAATGAGGGCACCATTATCTGCATTACGTATCATCTGAAACCATAACACCTTTTAGATGAATATTTATCGGTAATGCAGCCACTGATATTAGTCAGTTAGTCAAAACGAACCTAAACGAAATGTGTTTTCTGCGGTGTAGACTGCCGAAAAGGTTACGAAATGTGATTTGTTTACTGTTTATCAGCACTACTTTGTTGCTCAGAAGATAACAGGATGGATGTGCTGTTATAGGGAAGTAATTAATATGTTCCTATAAGTCATTTTTGTCTGTTTATAGTTCATTTTGTATCTGGAACATCTAAAAACAAGTTAGTTCCCGATATCGCTTACATTACAGCAGCTATAAACAGCTGCTCCTTCATGTTCCCTCTTAAGACGGATTTTAAAATTGTTTAAAAGTTACAGCTATACCTTTAAAAAAAAAAGCGCTGGCACTGGAGACTCCTTTAACAAAGATTAAATACTGACATTGTACGTAGCAAAACATGGGCTACAGTCAGTAATCATATACAATCATATACAAGTCAAATAATGTGATAAGATGGCCGGTGTGTCTAGTTAGTTCTTCTCCGTCAGTCTCGGTGTAACTTTTATTTATTGCGTTGTATTTATTTATTTATTTATTTTTTTGCCCACTTTCTCAGTTCGCTCTGATGGAGGGATCCACTACGTCAAGTTACCTCGAGCCTCCAGCGCTTCATTCGTGCTGCGCTTCCTCGAGACGCTGTGCCACCATTTGCAGTCTGACAACCTGTTCAGCAGCCAGCCGTTCAGTCCCCTCACCGCTAGCACACACAACGCCTACGACAGGAGCAAGTCAGGTACGTGAAGGCGTACGCGAGTGAGAGAGAGAGAGAGAGAGAGAGAGTGCTGCATGACTCCACGCAGGTTTTCGCGCCTAACCAACAAATCTTAATGTGGTAATGAATACATAGGGAATATATGACAATGAATATCACCTCATAGCTTTACCTACGCAAAACAGCTGCATACTCTACATTTGGTCAGAATATCAAAAGTCGTCGATGGAAACGCAGATGTTTTTGATTTTATTAAACCAACCTTTACGGAATGTTGCTTCATTGTCAGTAATTAATAAATGGTAATTGTTCTGCTTTGCAGTGAAGGAAGAGACGTCGGAGGCATTATCTATAGTGCGGGGCAGCAGACGCTTCACCAGAGACTCGTCCGCCTATAGCACTCCGACTCCTACGAACCCACCGCGAACAGACACACACTCTTCAGAAGGTACACTCATACCGGCTTCGTCTGTCTGAGAGCCGGGAGAGAGCCGAAGTGTGGACTGTCTGTGGAGAAATACTGCCTTATGACTTTTTAGATCCAGCCCAGGTTAACAAAGAACAGTGCTGCATCTAACTCTATAGTCAACTCTATAGAACTAATCAGGGGTGGGTTTTCTGATGACGATGAATCTTAGCGAATACCAAACAACTTACATTAAGTATGAGCCTGATTTGCGAGTGTTTCCTGAAAAAATATTCGATTTAAGAGATGTAACGAACGAGTTGTAAGTACTTACGTTGATTGAATTCACTCGATTCACATGTGTGTATCAGTTCCACGCAAAGGAACTACGATATTTCAACATAAATTCACCTCTTACACTCAACTTGCTCAATTTGGTTGGTTCCATTTGTTGGATTTACATCAGCATGTCAGGTTTTAAATGCAGTTTGCTTTATTTTGTTTTCCTCATACAGCTAATGTGATTAATAAAAACGATGCGTAACCCCAAACAGGCACTCAAACCTCAAATGCTAGCATCGTAAGGTCGCCATGCTACCCACTACACCACTGACAGATGAATCAAGTTAACACCAGGGCAATAGATCACACTTACTCTATAAAAATGGAAGATTTTCGCATAGAAATTAGCGGCCTCTGTCTTTCTGAGGTGGAACTCGTGCAATACTAAAGTACTCAGTGAATAATGCATGGGTCAGGTCGCTCACTAATTTACGAATGCGTTTATATACTTTGTTAGTTACGAAGGGTTTCAGGAAACGCTCATTAATTAAAGAACGTTCTAGCGAACGAGGTAATGAAGTACTTAGCATTACAAACGTTTTGAGAGACCCACCCCAGACTGTTAATGCACATACAAGTCGGTAGTCGGAACGTAGAGTTACATCCAGTTTAATTTGTTATTTTTATGGTTTAATAAATAAATATGCATTATTACTGCACGGCTCCCGTGGTTATCCTGCTGTCAGGGCTGGCTCATTGTCATCCAAATTTAATTTGCTTCTTTAACTAGACTAGACTGAGCCTCTGTTGCTGCTGTAATTGTTATGTCCAGATTTTCAGAGCACTTTTGCTGTAAAGGACAGAGACATAGTTAAACCTCGCGGCTTAACATAGAGCTGAATGAGTGCTGTTTTTGGGCTCACACCCCAGTGCCTCTTACAGTATCTTGCATTAGCATTCAAGTTAATTGGCGGGATAGAGTGTTTCCTGCTGCTGCAGCTGAAAAGCCCGTGGCAAGAGTTCGCCGCCTCTCTTCTTTCCCTCATTAAGCAACGAGTGCCTCAGTATTCATCCATTTCAAATCCCTCACGCAGCCCCCCCGATGCTTAATTAAAGCACCCACATTGTTACCTAATTAAGTGCCGCAGACGTTGTAAGACCTTTGACAGCCTTTGGTTTGGTGTTTTTCTTTTTTTTTTTTTTTCTTTTTTTTTTTTTTTGGTAGCGTGGCGTGTGTATATGTAATAATCCAAAAAAAACCACCACATGTTGCTGTCTGTTGTTTTCCGTTTTTCTACGACAGCTCCTGACTCTGTGGAAACGTATGTACACAAGAAGACTCACGATTGTGATCTCAGTTCATCGGCTTCAAATCATATAGTTGACGAGTTACTGTTTTCTATACAGACTACACTGTCACGTTTTGAAACACGTATTTATTTTAATTACGCACAAAAATGTCACGAACGTTTTGTGAAATGTAGCCGTTTCATAAAAACAATCCAATGAAAAGTATGAATTTAAACAAGGAAGACAATGCAAGTGGCACCCTATAACAGGAGGAAGGGCTGGTGTATGTCTGTGGTAGCCGACACACTGCAATGGCCGAGCTGCATTACTGGAATATTTAGTATATGCCATGTTTAGGTGTTCTTTCACCATTTAGTGGTCATTTTGTTGTTTTCAGCTCTCTGTGAGCTTTGCCTTTTATGGAGTTTTGTGGGTGTATTTAATTCGCTTGATAATTTGCATGATTTATCAACATATGGACCTGAGTACACAGAAAATGAGCATCGACGAAACTCAGGCGGGATTTTTTGTTTGGTTTTGGCCTAAGAAAAACAGGCCCATTGTTCTTACCAAGCTATCATTTTGAATCTGATCATTAGAGTGTAGTCTCTGCAATACTGTCATATATATTTTGGTCCAAAGTTAAGTACATACTTAAGCCTGGTCCGCCGTCTCCCCTGTCCCTGCTTCTTCTCAGCAGAAACACTCCCCTCGGAAAATGGTGTCTCTACTGAGCAGCATTTCTCTGAGGAGCCCATGGACACCAGTTCTGTGCCATCTCGGCCTCCTGCGCTGCGCAGTACAGCCGAGCATCGTAACCCAGCTGGGAACAGCCCGCACTACACTCCCCAGCAACCCCCTCTGCGCCGCGTCACCTCCAACCCATCCGAGCTGGCCACCCCACGCATGCTCAGACGAGTGGAAGGTACGCTATGTAAGAAAGCTTGGATTTACAAACATTTACTTTCATGACTAAGAGATTTCAGTAGCGTGTGGCCTTTTAATGTCATTGCTGTCGGGGGTGGGGTGGGGGGTGGGGGCTCAAGGAGCTAGGACCTCTCTCTGTCAGTTAACTGTGTCATGCCAAGTTGAATGTTGTGCCACCAAAAATATTCCAATAATCCCTTTCATACACTCAAAATAATACTTTATCATGCGGTAGATCAGATGAATCTGTCTGTGGGTGTGTGCGTGTGGGTGTCTTTGTGCTTCATGCACTGTGTCAGTGTGTGTGATCTTTCTGTAGTGTATGTGGGTGATTCAATAAAAACAAATTGGCACAAAATGAATGAAGATGTTCTAATAATGTAAATATAATACAGAAGCCATACTGATGTAAATTAAACCAATGCAATGGCTTCGTATAGCATTTTTATACAGTATATTTATTTTAATATTCAGTACAAGTGGAACAATACTGATAGAGCGTATGTGTGTGTGTGTGTGTGTGTGTGTGTGTGTGTGTGTGTGTGTGTGTGTGTGTGTGTTTGTTCAGCTGCAAGCTCTACCACCGGTCCAGATCACCAGACAGCTGAGCGAGAGACATCCAACAAGAGCCCGTCTTCATGGAGCATAGAGGAAGTGATGCAGTTTGTGCGGGATGCTGACCCTCAGGCCCTAGCGCCTCATGCTGAACTCTTCAGGAAGCATGTAGGCGCTGTTTACACATTATAAAATATCTCTGCCATTTCCCATCAGACCCGTTCTAAATGCCGTACAGAGAACCGTGAAAGGCTGCAGGAAAACACGCTTATTAAATATTCATATTAATTAAAATATGTTTTATGCTTGCAGGAGATCGATGGCAAGGCTTTAATGCTGCTGCGAAGTGACATGATCATGAAGTACATGGGCCTGAAGCTGGGTCCTGCTCTCAAACTGTGCCATCATATTGAAAAACTTAAACAGGGCAAACTGTAGCTGGCTTCACTCAGGCACAGCGTATGCACACGGCCTCCAGCGGGGGGCATCCGAGCGCACAAAGTCCCCTTGGAGTTAGAACCGGAACGAGGACCTGAAGATGGATTTGCTTGGAGTAAATACCAAACCCTTGTATTGAAAAAGTTGCGCTTAATAAATAAGGCTAGTTGAAGTGCGAACATCGTAAAAAATCGAAGCAACAGCAATCATAAAACGAAGCAAACCGGCAAGGTTGCGAGAGCCAAAATTGTTGTCAAAGAGTCTTTTAAGAGAGCAGGGGGACAAAATGCTCCTCTCACTACACTAATTATATATAGGGATCATCTTAGACACAAACGCGGGTTAAATACTGCCACTACCGACCTCAGCACCTCCTTTTGTGAGAAGGAACAATGCAGGAACTATTCAGCAGCTGGACTAAAGCTGAATCCCAAAGGATTTCTTTGTCTATGTGACAGAACCATGCTGACACTGTACCGACACCCCCCCACCCACCCACCCACCCACACACACACACACACACACACACACACACACACAATTTCAATAGCGATTTAAAAAAAAAAGAAGAAGTTAAAAAAAAAAAAACCAAATCACACAGGAGGTAATGAACCATCATGTATTATTTAGCAGAGAGATTTACAATGCTCTTTTATATGTGAACAAAAATCTGTAACTTCAAAACAAGGCTGTTATAAAATAACCACTAAAAACCATTTACTGTAATTATATTTAAGCAAATTTTCTACTGTTAAATCAGGAACACTTTTACTGCAACAAGACATCATCGTAAAGCCAAAATATAAAAGGCAGCTATCCATTTTTCATTATCCATTATAGTATAAAATATAGTATAAAGTCGAGGGTGTTAGCACAAATCAGTTTAAATATACTAGAACGACTGCTTACTTACTTTTTTTTTTCTTTTTTTTTTTTTTTTTTTTATTTTTTACATTTTTTAAAAAATTTATTACTCCTCAGGATGCCAGTGTTTTTCATTGCTTTTCACTTATTTATCCACTTGTTAAATCATGCCATCATTTTGCAGTCAATTTAGACTCAATCTTGTAAATTGACTTAAATGTCTATACACAATTCATCCTTATTTAAACGATTTACACAATTTTGTATACGGGTTAACGTTTACACAAAAGCTTCTGAAGACGTCTGTGGCTTCAGCTGAAAAAACAGACACCTAAGAGCTCTTTGTTGACCATCGGACCTTTTTTTTTTTTTTATATATAGATAGGATACCACTTATTCATTAAGTAAGAACAATCCCAGGCTGTGAATCTATCAGCAGAGAAATATAAACGCAAATACGCACATTGTTTGTTGGTGGGGTGAAATTCTCTTCTGCTGCCATGGAATTTAACTGGAAATCCGTATAAGGGGCACCATGTTACTAAAACAATGATCAGAGTTTCACACTGACGTCACACGTGACTGAGATGATAGTTTCTCAGCTTGGTCACAATAATCTAATCCCAGACATTTTTATGCTAAGTGATCTCTTGTCTTTTTTTTTGTTTTGTTTTGTTTGTTTTTTTTGCATTGCATATGGTTTTATATTTCTGTGTTTTGATGCAATGTCAATCTTAATGAGCACAATGCTGCTTTTCTTAAAAAAAAAAAAAAAAAAAAAAAAAAAAAAAAATTTGTATACTTTTATAGGCGTGTTGTTAGTTCTTAGGGCATCCCGACATTTCTGTTATTCTCAGGTTCAAGTTTTCATTTATTTGTATACTTTTCTACAATAGCGTAAATTGCTTGCATTAAAAAAAAATGGTCACATTTCTTTCATATATTTCACTGGAACAAAACTTGAAACTTGAGGGTTTATGTTTGACCTCATTTAAAAAATATAGCCATTTCCAGTACTTTTCCATTATTTCTAGTAATAAAATTTCAAAACAATATTGTTTATGCCTTGTTTTACTTGTTTTAAAGCTAACATAGCTTTTTCACTGTAGTAGGTATTGATATTTAACTTGGGCCTTCACCAAGGATCATATCCAATGACGGCTAGTTGAAAGAAAAAAAAAACCTTTCATATTGATTACAGCTGTTCTCTAAACTTGGTAGATACTCTTATCCAGAAAACCTGGAAAACATGTCCTTATAGTTTTGCAGACTTGCAAATTCCAAATCTGAAGATACCAAGTTAGGAGGAGTTAGGGCTGACACATTAGTAAATACATAAGAAAGTAATATGTAATGTATAAATCAATTCATATGATTAAGCTCTAATAGTTTGCATTTCTAAACCTAAAGGAAATTTTAAGTACTTGCACAAAAAAAAAAAAAAAGCTCAAAATTATATCTCGGTCAGAGATGCAAACCCAAGATGCATTTATCTGCCAGGAAGAAATGTCATTACATGGTGTTGAGGTGCATTTATATTTTTGCCGTCTTTGGCTTTCTAAGAGAGTGATTGTAAAACAGCTAAACCTTTTGGCCGTATGGTGCACGTTTGATTTCCCTTCCATTCTGAGGTCGATCCAACGGCATTGGCAATCCAACGGGTTCTAAGAGAGACCACCATTCTGCAGCAGTAAATAGGGTTGGACATGAGGTGAGGACAGAGGGCTTAAATATGGCAGATATGGCTGATCTAAGATCTAAAGTGAAGTAGCCTGACTAGACTACTAACAATGCAGCCAGGTTGCAAGGAAGATGGAAATTTGGAAAGTCTTGGAAAGAAAGTCTTCTGAAGAATGGTCCTGCAAAAGCTCAATCCAATATCTCAATCAGGAATCTACTTTCTAGGAAGAAATGTCATCAAATGCTGTTTCTTGATTGGAGGAATGTTTATATTCTGAGAGTTCACTCTCTTTTGCTTGACAGCTCTGTTCTTTAAAACTTGTCCCTGTGGTGGCCTTACTAGTTTCTCATAAAACATGACTGAAGAGTCCTTGGTAGACCGAGTGACTCTTGGTATCTGCTTTGGAGTTATGACTCTGCCATTTTGGCCTGAATACTTTAAGGCATAATTATCATAACACTCTTCTGTTGTCCATTTGTATTGCATGCTAAACTCTACATCAGAGTACCCATTCGACTGATTGGTGGCTTGTGTTTCTGAACGTTTAACGGGCAGGATCAACTTTTTTGATTCTTCATTCGTTGAACTCCTTCCATGATGTTTTTGCATAGTGTCTTTGCCTGTCTCAATGCATGATTTGTTAGCCACAGAAAGGTCCAGTATGTTGTCTTGACAGAAAGAAAACTGGACTTCCTGCTTTGTTTGAATTGGCACAACCTTAACTGTGAGGTCAAGCACTTCTTCCTGAGAAACTGGAGGGGGAGGCTGTGCTGGAAACTGCAGGAAATCATAGCCAGACATTCTGTTGTGGGTACACACTGGAATGTCTTCTGTCATAGTCTGGGTGCTTTTGCTTGTTTTCAAGAGGGAACCAGAGTCTGGAAAGGGTGGGATTGGGATTGGTATAGGTAGAGGCACTGGCAAAGGAACAACAAATGGAAAGGGCACTAGCAAGGTGGCAGGAGGAAGCAAGGAAACCAATGGAGAACCAGTATAGTGGTGTGACAAAGTGGTGTTTGGGGGGATGAAACCTGAACTGAAGGCATTTAATGGAAATGAATTACTCTCTCGACAAGCTGAGGAACTGTAATTCCTAAGGAACGGAAACAGTTCTTGTAAAGCAGCTAAAAATTCAGAGCTGAGCATGGCGGTGTTCTCAGAGGGTTGAGATATATTTGACTTCCCTTCTCCACTCGGAGACTGACCCATTGGCAAAGACAGGTTCTGAGAGAGTCCGTTATTCTGCTGCAGTGATTGGGGAAGGTTCTGGTGTTCAGTGATTGGACATGAGGACAGAGGGTTTAAATACTGCATATGTGGCTGATCAAAGATCAGTGGTAGAGTGAGACAGCCTGATGTAGGTGTGATTACAGGTGTGGCTATTGTTTGAGGTTCTACTCCCCCTGCTAGTTGCACCTCGACAGGCAGCATGACTGGACTACCACCAAAGCACACAGGTTGCAAGGAAGCTGGCATTTTCACAATTAAACCCAATAAAGGTTCAGAGAAAGGAATGGAAATGGTTGGGTCTTCAACAACCACTTCTGAAGAATGGACTGTTCCTGTAGCCTTATTTGAATTTTTGCTCCAAGTCTCAGAAGGGAGAGTAGGTTCTTCCAAAGCCTCTGCTTCTTTATGTGCTTTGGTTTCGACCCCCATAAATTGACAAGGCTCGCGGTGTAAGCCCTCCATGGTGAACACTAATAACCGAGCATTAGTGGGTTTCCTAGAAAAGAATAGAATGTATCATCAGTCAAATCTATAGTATCAAATATACATTATTAAACATTTCCATTAAAATAATGGATTTATGTCTTTACCCTGGTTTATGAGTAAGATTCGCTTAAAAGCAAACAGGATTCTTGAGCACATTGTAATCTTTTCAATGATCTAATGCCTCTTGTGTTTATTTAATGGGAGCGTTCACCCTGAAGAGATGCTTGAAAAATCGACTGAGTTCACCAATAAATAAAGAAAACAAAAACACCAAATCGTCTGGGTTTGCTCAAGCTTGAAAACCGTTCATCTGAGTCATAGTAATGTAAACATCTGCCCAGGAAGAAATTATGCTCACATGGAGATCGTATACATCAGACTGAGTTAAGGCGCACTGCAAGTGTCAGGCATGGAGGGATACACAACTTCAAATCGAATATCTTTGGATTAAAACATAAAAATTTCCAGCTAAACATTTTATATGTATGGAATAAAACATGAGGGGTTTCAGCCTAATATGAAGCAGAGTTACTGTTACCACCGCAAAGTTGATTATTTTTCTATGACAGCAAGTTTTATTGGTATGTATTTATAATGAACAACATCATCATACATTAGTATGTTAGTTCCTGTTATCACTTACTTTGTAGCAGCTATAAACAATAGTTTTTTTCACCAGCCTCCTTTTTTCTCACTTAACTTGTCATTTTACAGGGAAACTGGAAAACCCTCCATCATAAAAACTTTCCAGTGGTGGAAAACGTACTGACGCTGTTTTTGTTTGTTAAATAACAACACATTGAACACATCTGTTCATTATTAGGCTTAGATTATGATTATGGGGCGTCTTTTTACTATAGAAACGATAACGTATTAGAACAAGCGCATGAGTATCAACGTATGATTTGCTTTGCAGCTGCACTAGTGTCAGAGCCGCTGTTATAGAAATTTAATCAACACCTTCTGACCAATCAGGTTCAAGAATCCAATGTATACATATTTGAATTCAATGTGTGCATATTTGTAGACTTAGAATTACATTGTACTACTATTGTGCTGATGCTATTATTGACAAGCATCTACCGAGCAAATAAAAACTAGCTTTCTTTCACCGCTGTGTAGCTACTGAGTTGAAAACAAGAGTTCAAGTGTATAATGCTTCCTTACTGGACTTTCGATTCGAAGAGGTGAAGCTCAGGCTAACAGGCCCATATGTAACTGTTTAAAGTGAAGCTTTTCTATTAAAGACCAGAGAAACCTGTGGAAAACACACAGACGAACATACGCTACTTAGCCACATTATGGCCTGTTTTTGTCATGGCTATAGCGCCGAATATAAATCAGACAGTTCATTTCTCATGTGATGGACCATAGGACGTGTTCCATGCACATATACTGTACGTGTCCATAACAAAAATGAAAGACTGATGAACTGAATAGAATTGCTTGGCCAACATTAGTGTTTTTTTTTAATTCCCTCATCATTGGTGTGATATTTTGTTTCTGGGTTTCGAGCTCTTAGCTACGTTAACATAACACTTCAACATTAAATGTGTCTTCTGAAACTGAGAGAGTCATAAAATGTTGCTCATCGGAGCACGGCACTGCTTCATTTCCTCACTGCTGTTGTCGTTTTGCATGCATTGTTAGCCAATGAAGCGATGTAATCAATAACCAGCCATAAATTCGAGCATTTGTTTAAATCCTTGGAATACAAACACGTCTGACACCATGAATTCCGCTTGACAGGCCTAAAAAATACTAAACAGCCTGCCAAGAGCTCTGAAATAAATAGTGGCCATAAAAAAGCCTTTTAAATGGTAATTCAGAGTTGGAAAGTCTACAAGGTCGCTTGCAGACTGTGCCGATGATTTATACGAGCTGAGGAGTAA
Source organism: Pangasius mekongensis (assembly GCA_033441845.1). NCBI lineage: Eukaryota > Metazoa > Chordata > Actinopteri > Siluriformes > Pangasiidae > Pangasius > Pangasius mekongensis. The sequence goes on along the minus strand of JAKKZJ010000025.1, from coordinate 14,113,541 downwards.
CTATGTCATAAAGCAGAGATTTAAATGAGTCAGCGTTTCCAAACACACCAAGTACCTGCCAAGGTGACACTTATTTATTTACAGCCTTTCTCCGTGCATGGCCCTTCCCAAAAATAACTCAAGGATCCAAACATTGGTTCTGCCTCAGGATATAAAAGAAAGTTTGTTTTAAGCACAGCATATTGTGGCCATAATCGCAACCTTTCAACTTCAGAAAGTACCTATAAACCTCATAAAGTACCTATAGACCAATCTGCCAATGATCACAAGTTTTTAGTTATTAAAGAATGGCATACTTTTTGTCACACCATTTAATATTGTGGAACATCCACGAAACAGATTCCTGCTATCAGCTGCCTTTCCCTCACTTTCTAATGAAGTTAACAAGACGAGAACATTTTACCTGTTACCAACAAACACACCCCATGCTTAGACTTTCCCTTGGCTGAAAACTTTCCCTTGGACAGTTAAACAGGCACAAATGCTGACACTGGAGACTCCTTCCAAAAATATTATAGATTTTTCTTTGTTAAATAACAACACATTTCTTAATCTGTTTATTATATAGTCTTAGATTATGTCTCGCGTCCGTCCTGTGAATTGGCTGTTCCATGAAAATGTATTACAATGAGCACATTAATAGAAATCAGATTTGAGAATTCACAAATTTATGGTATAAATAGAAATAGTAATTGTATGTCACTATTCACTGTCATTGCCTCTTATTCATGTGGTGTGCATGCTTTATTTCTACTGAATGCATAAATCAGCCTGCGCTACATCAGGCAAAGCACAGTGACCAGACGTACACAGTAGTAAATATTAGTATGGCAAGTGAAGTAATTCTGTGTGTTTGTACATCTGCGGTTATGGTGGTTATGCAAACGCACTCAACGCTTACATAAATCACCATCAGCTCTAATGATCACCAGGAGAAAGCAGCCCTGGTTTGGATTACCCTGCAGTAAGCAAAGACAGGGGGCCGGCCTCACAAAATATCAGGCTCTGCTTACACAAAATCTTTACTGCATTGACAGTCTCGTAAACCTCTGCATCTCCGTCTTTCAAGGCAACCCAAGTCATATTTTCAGGGCAAGAAAACCTTAAAATTCAGGAACTGTTGATATTACCCACAGAGAGGAAATCGATGTTGCTGCATCTGTCTGCACTCAAAATATTCGTATGTTTTATATTCAGATTTGAACTGGAAGTGGGTGTAGAATATACCGGCTTTTTTTTTTTTTTTACGTGAACCTTACCCCATGCATTGGAAATGTGGTAGAAAATGGCTTTTTGGGTTTAATTCGGGCTACTGGAGTAAAACACTGACAAAATAAAAAGCAAATAGTGCATCTCTGTCTGTATATTGGGTCAGAGGCGGATGCGCGTGCAGATAAACATTGAATGAGTGCAATGCACAAATACAAACACTAGAAACCTGAAGAAGAACTTGGCAAACTTGGAAAACACACACAAATATGAAGGGAAGGCGACAGCCGAAGATGGCCCTTGTCCCGGGAGCAGAGTCGCCATGGCCCTTGTATAATGTCCGCATATTGCAGATACTGCAATTCAGAAATGCGTGCGCACCACCGTTAACTCCTTTCCCATGCAAAGATTGAGAAAAAAGAAAAAAAGCAGTTAACTTTTTTCTTTGCCCAAACATTAGGGGCTAGTTTCTTGGTCTCTTTTTTTTTTGCAGTTATTGAGCCGTAGTTGGGATGGAGTGTTTTGCTTTCCTTTCAAGCGCCATATGAAAGTAATAAGCTCACCTTTGTTTGTTTTGACTGCAGGATCCCAGTCCCGATGCATACACCTGGTCTGAAGCCTTCTGGCAAGTTTTCTGAAAGTTAAAAAAAAACAAAACAAAACCTTATCATTTGTATCTGTATCTGTATTTGTATTTGATGATGGAAGTGAAGTAGGTTGTGTTCAAATTGCAAGTCAACCAGAGGGTCAGTGTTGGATCCTTGGCTCTTAAACCTTAACTCGTTCATTCATAAATGTATCTTCAGTAACTGCTCTATCCGGGTCAGGACCGTGGTGGATCTGGAGCGTATTGTGAGCAAGATGGGAATACATTCAGTCACACGGCATTAACCCCAAACTGCTTCGCTATTATTTTGGATTATACCAAGTCTTCTTTATTAGAGTCAGGCCTAGACCTCATTAACATAAACTGGTAAGAAGTGAAATTCTTGCTTGACACTTCGAAGCAATAAACACATGGAAGAGCACTGCAAAAGCGTCGTGCCGTATCCACAGCAGTGGATATAATCAGTGCTTGGCTCTCTGCTTTAGTTTCCTAATCACGTTCCTCTGAGGCCAACGTTAATGAGCTGAATATGCCATATACGGAACTTAATATCCTCCATGTGGAAAGCCACTGGGCCAACACCAGAGAGGCTAAAACAAATTAAAGAAGATTATGAGTGAAAAACGACCCTCTCTGGCGGGATTAAGGAGAAAATAGCACCCATTACAAAATAAATACAACTATATTGGGCTTTTAAAATCGTATAAGAGGTCACATACTGGTATTATACAGTGCATCCGTTTGTATCCACCATGCATTCTTGGTTATAAAAGGAAAATATTCAATATTTCAGAACATCATGCAAAACAAACAGGTAGATCGTTTCAAACCGAGCAAAAGCAAGATGTTAAAGCTTTGCCGTGCTGCTCTGAGTCTCCAGGCTGGAGCTGAAGAATCTGTGTATGATATCTGAGAGTCGTAAGAAATATGTTAAGAAGAACAAGCAATATTTACGTGCGTTAGAAAAGACACAGAGACACAGGAAAAATTGGGATTGCAAATATAACTGAAAGGATACAGTGTTCACAGCAGACTGAAAGAGGTTAGGGGCAGTTATAAAAGCAAAGGGTGGGCAAACAAGTGATTAGAAAATATTTATATCACATCCTGAATTAATCTCAATGGAATCTGGTCGATGTTAATAACTTAATATACACTATTTGACACAATTTTTTTTTTGTTCATTGTGATAATTTAACCAGTGTGTATGTTTGAAAAAGAACAGGGTGCCATAATTTACCATAATGGCTTACAGGTTCCAGCCTCCATCTCTCCTCTTAAAGAGTGGGTGGGATACTTATGCATGTGGTGTGACAAGGAAATTGGCAATAGGTACTTCATACTGTTATCAGACATCAGTGAAAAATGAAGAAAGCCATCAAATTTCACAGGTTTTCATGTTTCACAGATGGTCCTTCATTATTCACCTGACACCTCCGAGGTCTCTGGTTCGATCCTGAGCTCAGGTTACTGTCTCTGCAGAGACTCACGTGTTCTCCTCTGGGTTCTCAGGTTTCCTCCAACCTCCCAAGTAGGTGGACTAGGTACTCTAAATTGACACTATGGGGTGAATGAGTGTATGTGTGTGTGTGTGTGTGTGTGTGTGTGTGTGTGTGGTGCCCTGCGATGGACTGGCATCCTATTCAGGATGTGTCCCCACTAACACGCCTGCCCATGAAGATGCATGAACTTCTGAGCAGCTCAAAAAAAAATTCTCTAATATCTCTAAACTTTTGGATTGTTGCCCCCTTGCAGAATAAATTCACATTTCAATTTGAAGTTAAAATTCTTTGTGTTTGGAGAAAAAAACTAAAAAATGATAATACATCAATTATATGGAATGCGACTTTTTAAACTATTTTTAACTATTTTTTAAAAATAGTTATAACTGTTTTTTTTTATACATTCAACTGAAATATTCAACATTAAAGAAAACTAAAAATCAGATCAAATGAAACAGTAGATACACTATATGGTCAAAAGTTTGTGGACACCTGACCATGACACCCATATGTGGTTCTTCCCCAAACTGTTGCCACAACGTTTGACGCATACAATTGTATAAAATGTCTTTGTATGCTGTAGCTTTACAATTTCCCTAAGAGGTGTAGTCCAAATCCATTTCAGCATGACGATGCCCCTGTGCACAAAGCGAGCTCCATGAAGACATGGTGTGTGAAGGTTGGAGTGGAAGAACTC
>JAKKZJ010000025.1:14069166-14109426 GCA_033441845.1 Pangasius mekongensis | reverse complement strand
CTGGAACACCGACTGCACCCCAGACCTCCTCACCAACATCAGCGCCTGATCTCACTAATGCTCTTGTAGCTGAATGAGCACAGATCCCCACAGCCACGCTCCAAAATCTAGTGGAAATCCTTCCCAGAAGAGTGGAGCTTATTATAACAGCAAACACAGGGGGGATAAATCTGGAATGGGATGTTCAACAAAAACATATGTGTGTAATGGTCAGGTGTCCCAATACTTTTGTCCATATAGTGTATAAACATGCTGAATTGCTAATATGAATCAGCTTTATGAACAACTCTAGGCGTTTCCCTAAAAATGATTTCACTGGATAAAAAAAAAAAAGTCTTAAAAAAGCATTAAAGTGGCTCAGATCCAATCACAAGTCCATTCTCGGTATAGTTTGGTCGAGTATGAGATATGAAACATCTCATCCAGTTGATTGAGCAGCAGACTCTTGCTGGTTTGTTTTGTCGGGGTTTGGCACCCGCATTTATAAGTTTCATGCCTCGTTTTGGTTTTGTTACTTCTCTTTTATGGTCGTTTGCTTTGCTACAGCTGAAAAGAAACCCTAAAAGAGCGCTATTCATATCATTTCTGCGTAACAGGAAAAAAAAAAAACCACACTGGAAAAGCGTACAATTCAAGTGGAAACTTTCCACAGAAGCCAAAGTGCGCACTAGAAATACGCGGAGCGATTGCGCACTTAAAAGCGCACCCTTTCCAACATCATCTTCATTTAATATAAATATCACAGTAGATATGAATCGATGTGTTTAGAAATATGAATGAATCGCCCCCAGGTCTTACCTCTGCTAGGTTTGGATAGGCTTCAGCTGAAATGCGCTCTCATACCACACACCAGCCACGTTCACGGGCTCTGATACTGCTCCTGCATACCGGTTTTTGGAAGTGTGTTATTTGCCAATCGCGATAAGAAGTGCACTCCATGGACAGCCTTCTATTCTATTCAATTCCATTCTAGTCTATTCTATTCAAGCCCTTCACACTGTTCTGCTGGAGGTGGGAGAGGATCACAGAATCACACAAGTCTATCTGCTGAATACACAGTGCTGGCTTCATTTCAAGTCACCCACACTCCCTGGAATTTTTTGGTAAACATGCATTTTTGAAAAGACATGCTTGATGATGATGATACTAATAATACTAATAATACTACTACTACTACTAATAATAATAGCAGCAACAACAACAACAACAACAATAATAATAATAATAATAATAATAATAATAATAAGCACTATAGAAATAATAAGAAATGGGTTCTCAAACCTTTGCACCCGGAGACCTTCTACTGGAAAAAAAAAATCAGTGCAGATTTGTTTTATGACCTATACAAACATTAGCCTCATTACTCAAATGTGTACAAAAATATTCTGGCTATTAGAGCACTTCAGTCCTCGCCTGGTCTTTTTCCAGTCTTCAACTGTCCAGTTTAGCTGTTAGAGTTAGAGTTAGAGTCTGTGCCCATGATAGCCTCAGATTCTTGTTCTTGTCTGACAGGAGTGGAACCTGATGTGGTCTTCTGCTGTTGTAGCCCATCCACCTCAAGGTTTGATGTGTTGTGCATTATGAGATGCTTTTCTGTTCACCACGGTTGTAAAGAGTGATTACTTGAGTTACTATAGACTTCCTTTCAGCTCAGACCAGTCTGGTCATTCTCCTCTGATCTCTCTCATCAACAAGACGTTTCAGCCCGCGGACCCTCTGCACACAGGATGTTTTTTGCAACTCTAGAGACTGTTGTGTGTGAAAATCCCAGGAGTTCAGCAGTTCCTGAAATGATCAAACCACAGTTAAAGTAACAGAGATCACAAATTTTCCTCATTCTGATGTTTGGTGTGAACTGAAGCTCTTTATCTGTATCTGTATGATTTTATGCATTGCACTTCTGCCACATGATTGGCTGATTGGGTAACTGCATGAATGTGCAAGTGTACGGGTGTTCCTAATAAAGTGGACGGTGGGTGTATATATAATTATAACAATACAAGTAAAATATAAATTATGACTAGGATTCATTCTTGCAGAACACTAGCTATAATAAAAGGAATGTATTATGGCAACATGACATTTTACCTCGTTGTTCAGCAGTACACCCAGAAATCAATATTTTGTTGTTTTAGATTACAGGCAGATTATGATGATGTGATATGTTTTCCACAGGATATAAATTTTGCTATTGAATTAGTTTTGTCATACGATGCACAATATGAGCAAACTGTACTTCTTCTTTATATGTGAGTTTCACCAGGCCATGGCGTATCTTATTATCAGCCACATAACTGAATTAGGCTTGGAGGTTGCATAGAGGAGGGAGGAATTTGAATGAAGTCATCATGGCCTCTTTCGCTCTTGTCATCCCTAAAAGGCTCATTGTTTTCACCGTTTGCCTCAAAGGCCGGAATGATCTTCCCAGTGTCCCAGAGCCTTAAAGCATATGGGTCAGAGGGGACGACCATGGAGCAGCCCCCTTAATCGCCCTTTAACCATGTCTCATCCAGCACCTTAATCAGCTCTCAATGGCTGGTTTTTAGTTTCGTGCAGAGAACTGAGTGGTGCATTGTGGGCCTCCTCTTCAGCAGCAGAGTGTGTGAAGCTTTTTCTTCTCTGTGATGTTTTACTTATTCACAGTGGGCATGATGAGATGGATAAAGTCTGATTCATATCAGGAGTTTGTGGCACTGCATAAAACCTTTTACTGATATTTTAAGCATATTAAATATCTTGGAAATGCACTGAATCATTTTATTCTCCATTTCTAAACTGAGGAAAAACATTTAAGGGGTTACCAAAGGAATCATTTCCAGCTTCATCTCAACCAGCATGATGTTCTGCACTCCCCTCTGCTGGTTACATGAAATAATATGCAACATGATATAAAGTCAATACATAACATATTATCATTAAATGGACTTCTGATCATTTGAAAGCTTAAAAGGTGTTTCTGAAAATGCTACACATACACCCACTGTAGATTAGATCAACCACCAGTTTATGCAATTCTGCAGTGTAGATCAATTTCAACAACTAAAAAAAAGGTCTAAGACCACACTGATTAAAAAAAAAAAAGAAGACGACATCTGGGTGCGACTCACAGCTGATATGCAGTATTTCAGTCCAGATAATATTTAAGTGCTGATGAGAATTTTATGTTGTTAAAGTGGTGTCCGAAATTTCATTTTGTAATGAAATCTGGAGTGAGTTTTTGAGTTTAAACTTCTTTCATTCACATGCTGGTCTGTTTTCACTTTGGTTAACGGTTTCCTACGTTACCACCAAGCTTTACTTAAAGAGAGCGATGCGGCAGCGCTTTAGTCCAGCTCTCTCACCTCCTCATCTGTACACTCTGCTCAAACAGATCAGCTTCCAAAGCTTCAACATTCAAGCTAATACCGATGTGAGCAGCATCACGCTTGTCATCTTGTAGATCGCAAACTAGCCAAGCGACTGTCAAATAGCTGCATTGCATTCTGGGATTTGAGTTCAGCATTTGCTGTCTCCACTACTTCTATGTTGGATTTCTCATTAATATGACACTGAACGTTGCTTAAGATTTTGAGAATATCATCTACATATTTGAGTAAATTGAAAAAGTTCATTCTTAATGGCTTGCAGCTTAAGGCTTACCAATTCTATGCAAATTCTTAGCAGCTAACAAACTGCTAACACTTTTTCCATGCAAGTTATTAGGCTACTGTCTAAGGATAATTTTAGCTAGCCTAATATAATCATATCAATTCAATTAGCTAGATTTGTGAGTTGATAATAGGTGCCTGTTGATAATTATAATATACTAACTCAGTTTATCAACTGCGATGCTATTAGTTAACATTAATAGCATTTCCCTTTGCAGCAAGGACAAGAAAGTACAACTTTGTGGGCTCCATTTTCTTTTAATAATTAATAAATGTGTTCGTAGCATCAGTTAATCGTCTTTTGCTGGGGCTGAGAATGCCCACTTTTGGTGATGGTAATGAAAAACGTCTCCAGGTTACGTATGTAACCATGGTTCCCCGAGGGAACGAGACACTGCATCGAAATGCTATGGGAACGCCTTCAGCGTGACCATGCTCTGAATCACAGGTGTAATCAGTCTGATGGATGCGCGAGACAACGTAGCGACCAGGAAGCTTAAAAGCACGTGCGGTGGATACAGCGGCAGCTTCGAGAATGAAGCGGGTGCTCGCAGGGATGCCAGAAATATGGCACTGAGACGCAGCGTCTCGTTCCCTCGGGGAACCATAGTTACATATGTAACCTGGAGACGTTCCCCTTAAGGAACCCGAGCTGCGTCGAAACGCTATGGGAACGAGTATGCCCACGCCACCAGACATACAAATCCCTGCCTAGTGTGGAAGAGCACAGCTAGGGCGAGAGAACAAAAGAGCCTGGAGTGGCTCGCTTGTCGAGGCCATAGAACCCGACGGAAGTCAGGGGCACGGACCAACCCAGTGCTCACACTGGACACATACAGTTAAGCCTCTGCTGGTCGGGCTCCCGAAAGGGAGGAGGACAGAAGGCCTGGAGAACGACAGGCCGTGGTGTAGAGGAGGGAACTTTTAGGAATATACCCCGCTCAAGGGTAGAGAAACGCTTTGGCCAGACCGGGCGCCAAGTCTAAAAAGAGAGGGCCACTGAGAGGGCCTGTAGATCTCTCTCGAGAGAAGGAGGTTTACAGAAAGCCTCCAGCACCACAGCCAGGACCCACAGAGGGACACAAGATGGTACCTGAGGCCTCAGCCTCAGCGCACTGCGGAGGAAACATGTAACTAGGGGGTTTCTGCCCATAGACTGACCACCGTGAGGGGCGTGATAAGCCGCAAAGGCTGCCACGTAGACCTTCAAGGTGGAGAGGGTCAATCCTGCAGAGAATCGGACCTGCAGGAACTCCAGCACTGTACTAACTGGGCAGTTAACTGGGTCGAGCTGGAGGTCTCCGCACCAAGAAGTGAAAAACTTCCACTCAGGGCATACAGTTTCCTCGCTGAGGGAGCTCTGGATGAGAGAATGGTCTCAACAACCTCGGTTGAGAGACTGGAAGCTATAAGTTGTCCTCCCCCCAGAGGTCACACCCACAGCCTCCACAACTCCAGGCCCACCTGTGAGAGGAGGTCCCTCCTAACGGGGATCTCCCATGGAGGGCCGTCGAGGAGGGAAATCGGGTCTGAGAACCATACTCTGCCCAGCCAGAATGGGGCTACTAACAGAAGGACCCCGCCCTGGCACACTCTCGAGAGCAGAGCAATCGGGGGAAAGGCGTACAGACAAAGCCTCTGCCAGGTCTGTACATGGTATCCAGACCGAGAGGAGCTGGATGAGTCAGAGAGAACCAGAGGGGACAGTGCGATATCTCCTGAGTCGCAAAGAGATCCACCTGAGCCTGGCCAAACAACCTCCATATCTGCTTCACCATCTCAGGGTGAAGTCTCCGTTCCCCGGGCCTCAGCCCCTGCCTCGACAGGATGTCTGCTCCCATATTGAGATGCAGGGATGTAAACTGCTCCCAACAGGAGGAGTTTCCCCTGGGACCACACGAGGATGTGGTGCGCCAGCCTGTAAAGGGGGGCACTAATGCAGACCTCCTCTGTGTTGTCGGTGCACACCAACACATGGTGAACTCTCCTAAATAGTCTACTAAGGGAATCAGTCTCTCGAGACTGACCTCTGGTGTAATGAGAGCGGCTAGCTCCGTGCCCTGAAGCAGCGGACCGGCAGGGGAAGGTCGAACTATCTGCTCTGGAAACCTCCGAACAGGTAGCGAGCCTCCCAGTAATTCCCGGGCGGAAACTGAGAGAAGCGCTTGCCGGAGACCGCTGCGCCCTGAAGCACCAGGGTTGGCAGAACGATCTCCTGAGTCTAGAAAGGCCTCCCCCAAGAAAGGTAGGCTCCGGCGTGGAGGTGGCGGCTCCTCAAAGAGAGCCTTCCGGGAGCGAAGCACACCCAGCGGCAAACGCACGCAATGCGGGCTCCGCTCCTAAGCAGACAACGCACAGACCGTGTGTATCCCCACCCGTAATATAGCGTGGGCGGGGAGAAACACACCGCCTAAAATGCTGTCTGTTCTAGCCTCATGTTTCGTCTTTTCGCGAGCTTTAGGCATGCCGCGGCGAAAGCGAAACCACATAAAAGGACCAGTGAATCTGGCGGATGAGGAAGAAGAAAGGGACTCGCCCGTCTCCCTTCCCTCCATCAAATCCATTCGCGAACCCCACGAGTGTAACCGCCGCTCTGCCTCGGCAGAAGCGGAGCGAAGCGCACGCAGCGGCAAACGCTCGCAATGCGGGCAGCCGGCTCCCTCGGGAAACCTCCGAAAAAAGCCGGCTCTGCGTGCTTTGCTCCCAAGCAGACAACGCACAGGCTGTGTGTATCCCCACCCGTAATATAGCGCGGACAGGGAGGAACACACAGCCTAAAACACTGCCCGCTCTCGCCCTCATGTTTTGTCTTTTTGGCATAATGCTTTGAGAGACAGACAATACAAAATCAAACTGACACACAAACACACAGAGCGCTTGCTGAATGACAGAAAGCTGCCGCTGTAGCCACCGCGAGTGCTTTTAAACTTCCTGGTCGCTACGTCACCCCGCCCGTGACGTCTCGCTCATCCATTGGACTGATTACACATGTGAGTCAGAGCGTGGTCACGCTGAAGGCGTTCCCATAGCGTTTCGTTTTTCCTGAAGGGGAAGCCATCCTACAGACATTGGGAGTCATAATGGCATTATCCTCCCTCCAGCCCAGTCTGAAGCCTGATGACAGCACTGTCACTCTGATACTTCTCATGAACAGAATTGAGGTTTTGATAAAATGGGCAACTCAATTTAATATTTCTCATAATTTACATGGATGATTTAAATAATACAAATATCTTGGCCATATTAAAAATCTCTAATGTGAACATATGGCTCATATTTGGTTGCATAAAAAAAAAAAAACCTTTAAATTCAAATGGATCAGCCAGGCCTCGCTTACATGCAGAATTTCAGTCCAAAATTGAAAAGGCTTACATAGGCTTAATAACCCGCTTCATCAAAACTACATGTGATTAGCGACCTCTTCTAGTAGTAATTTATTAATTTATTTGGATTAACCTGGAAAATTGTTTTAAACCTGGCAAGGAGGAAGTCGCTTGCCTTATTACAGAATATTATTGTAAAGTAGTGTTTGACAGTGGGCATAAAATGTCAGTTTACCTTGAACTTTTTAATGGCACCACAGTGCATCCTGGTGGTTGATGGTACATATGAAAATAAACACTTGGGCTTTTAATAATTACTAGCTGATAGTAAGTGCTTTTTCTTTTACACAACCAACTGCAGGGTCAGGGCTAATAAATAGAAGCCCTTGCCGACTAAGTTTACATGCTTTACACATTGGGACTATTTTCATGAGAATGTACCATCCAGCCAATCATTCAACCAACCAACCAGCCAGCCAATAATTCAACCAACCAATTATTCAACAAACCAACCAACCAACCAACCAACCAACCAATCACTCAGCCAACCACCCAACCAATCATTCAACAAACCAACCAACCAACCATTCACTCAGCCAAGCAACCAACCATTAAACCAACCAACCACCCAACCAATCACTCACTCAGCCACCTTATCACACAATTTACTCAATCAATCAATCAATCAATCAAAATCAAATGAAATAAAAAAACCCCACTGAGGTTCTTTTTTTAATGCAGTCACATTTATTGGCCTTCTCTATGCACAGTTACTAAGCAAGCCAGTTGGGCTGGCAAGGAATGGTTTAAATTTACAATGAAAAATCATCACAATGTTTACTAAAAAATAAATACAAGGACAGAGAGAGAAGTTTGCACAGCTCAAAAATATACAAAGGCGTGTAATTAATGTAAACTTTGAAAACATTTTACAAAAAAAAGAAACGACTGTGTAACATTTTTTGTTTGCTTCTTTAAAAAGATCATATGTACATGTTTATACAAAAATACAAAAACAGATGCAATTCGAAGTGAAGAGACGTTGAGTGACGATGCTGTATCGCGCAGAGACTTTTGCAGTTTAACCCATGGTCATTCATCCAGTTTCTGGTTTCTTTACTTCTTTTATTCACTTCCATACCTGTACAACCCTTTGGCAAAAGCAGAATGTGCTTCCCCATTTGTGCAGTGTGATATATCAGGTGATATGTGTAATCATTTGATTAGAAGAAAACACGAGTTACAGTGAGATTCAGTGAGGACATGAAACAGCAGTATGCCTGTTGATTGGAGATTATTTCCTATGAACACCTTCGACATGTGTTTGGACGCTGAGGTACTGACAGTTCAATGAAGCTAAACTTAGAAACGAATATTTCTAAAAGCTTTGCATTTCATTCCTCTTTTCCAATACAGATGTCAATGCAAAGCCTGAACAATTTTTAGGATTCTAAAATCCTAAAATACAGCTACTGTAATCTGAGTCTTGAAATAGGAAGATAACATGGGCAATTATATGTACACTGCTACAATATCTTAAGATTTATGATGTCACTAGTGTTGAAGGTATCTTCTTACATAAGCCAGTTGGTGGGATTTTAAAAAGCTGCTATGAAATGTCAGATGGCAAAAAAAAAAAAAAAAAATGGCAATAATAACAGAATATGACCTGGGTATAAAATCAGTTTAGAGCACCAAAAACAGCTGAATTAAGTTTCATATCATACAGCACATATGTAAATTATGCAAGTTTACAGCTAATTAGAAAGATTTATTTTTAAATAAGTACAGTATTTTACCATTGGCTAATACACCCCTGATATGAAATATGTTCAATTATAACCTTTTTAGTTAAATAAAGCTTTATCATTACTCTTTTCTATATTCATTAACAAAATAATTCTCTGGATAAAATATCCCTTAATGAAAAATATTAGATTTTTTTTTTTTCCTATTAAATGTTGCAATCTAATAGAGGATTTTACAGATTTCGTACTTCTATAGGTATGCATATGACCACACACAGATTAAAAGGTACAGTCCATATGTTTTCAGTGTTCTGATTAAAAAAAAGATGATATTAGACTAAAAAATAATGGAAAGCATATGGAACATTTTTCAGTGAACGCTGTTACTGGAGTAATGTTATAGAATATATAAAAAGTAATACAAATTATTGTCAGGACATACATAAAGTATTGTCAGGACATACAGTACATGGTAACTGAACAGTCCAGAAAAAAAGGCTGACTTATTTTCATATATTTGTTAGTCACACAACCACATATACACAAATAATGAGCAACGCACTCTCCCAGCATTGCAAATCAGCAACTAAGAGATGCAGCTACATAAACGCAAAACAGTTGATCATTCAAAGTTGATCACCTCCCCCCGACAATATTTCCCCAGAACCAGCACAGATATCACCCTAATACACTCATATAGTCTAAACCTGTGTACAGACTTCTCTATAATTGTATTATATTTTTCTTTTTCTTTTATACCAACAGTGCTTTAACAGATTGTCCAGTTCTTCCAAATAATGGATATAAAGCTGAGTCTATACATACAACAATTAAAAAAAAAAAAAAAAAAAGAAACTTCAACAAACTCATAAACTTTATCACTTATTGAACATACAAATACTCAACGAATGCAAATGATTCGAAAATGATTTTTTTTCCCCCTTCAGGTATGTCCCTATGAATTAAAGACCCTTATTGCATGCTGTACAGAAGACAAAAAAAGGGGAAAGGGAGCACCTTGACAGTACTCAGCAGAAAACAATGATCTGAAATGGACTGATTCACAGCTTGTCCATCTTGCACTTTTCGGCACAGTGTAAGCTTGACAAATCTTGCTAATTTCTAACATTTCTTACTGCATGGAAAAAAAAAATCACTGCAAACTGAATTCAAAGTGAACAGCTTGCACAATTTTAAGGGTATTCATAGAATACAGTTTACGATTTCACTGTTGTATTCATCCTAGACATTAGCCCCTACATGTTCTATACCTACAAAATGTACACATAATTAACATAATTAAGTGCATTAAAATGTAAAATATAACATAATCTTTTCTGGTAGTGTAAGCCCAAAGCTGGTGTTAAGAGGACTATAGTTAAAAGCAACGTGGCAGCCTGTAACTGAAAATATAAACTCTTAATGTCATGGGTGACACCATGTGAGAACTAACATATGGGCTCATTTCAATCAGACATAAATTGTACCATTCCTTTGTATCCAGGATGTTTAAAGGAATTATCTTTGCCATCACCAAACAAGTGCAAAATATTTGCAGGCTTTGCAAACCAATTCAAATTTGCATCGAGTTCTCAGCCATAGAAAAATTGTCTATAATCCTGGAGACTCATTCTGTTCTCCTGAATTTACAGACCTTCTGTTAGGAAAGGCCACAGTGTGATTGTCCTGTGTAAGCCTAACTAAAGTCCCAATTAGGAGTCACAACAATGGGAAGGTCAGCATTCGGTACTGCAATAACCAGTGTCAATAATGCTACAAACCACACATGCTAGTAATATGTAAATTCACTGTAAACACCAACTGATCTTGGAGAAGGTTGGACTACTTTGATACTTCCTGACTGAGACTTTAGCAGGGTCGTGTCTAATATTTCCTTTTAATTTTGCACCCTACACAATACTAATCACATTGTGACTGAAGATGAAGGAATCTGAAAACAAAGTTCTATGTTTTCTATGTCTACACACAAAAAAAGAAAGGATTGGCTATTGTTTAGGTTTTTTTTTAGGAATCAATATCCACCTGGCATCCATATAAAAAAATACCACTAAGTAGTACTTGTGGTGCCACAAGATCCAATAGCTTTTGATGGAAATGAAAGTTCATGACTGATCAAAACATAAGTTCACTCAATTCATGGAATACAAAAAGTTCAAAGTGAACAAGAGGACTTTTTTTCACTTAATTTTAAGATATAATAGAATCGAGGGAAATATATATATATATATATATGCATATGCCCATATATCACTTTTTTTCTGTAATTTATTCTTTTTTTTATTCTGAGGGATTTGTTGTTTTTTCATTGGTAAGAAAACCAAAAATACCAAAAGAGACGAAAGATACCACTAGGAGGAGCGGTCATCATGTGGACTTCCATCAGAGTTTTCAGTTTCTCCTTCAGAGATTGCCTGCATTGGGGCAGTGTATAGCCGGCTGCGTGTACTGTACCTGCTGCTGCTGGCTGCAGGTGGGATCCTAGAACGACCTTGCCTGGAGGCAGCAGACATAGTAAGGGTTTTTGTAGAGAAACCCTCAATATTTGCCTTGGGGAAAGTACTGGGGAGTGGCTCTGTGCTGGCTAGAGACTCCTGCATCGGTGCAGGGGGGTCCTCTGGTTGCCTGGAAGCCTCTTGTTCGCCTGGGGACTTTGGAGTGATGGGGCTCTTGAGGATTTCTGCTGCAGACATGCGGTAACTGGAGTCGGTACGACTGCCCTTCTTCAGCAGCAGTAACTTAAATTCCTCATTGGAGGTGCTAGATTTTTTGGCACTCCTGTAAATGGGTCCTGGTGCCCTCTGAGAACCGGATGCAGGAGCTGGGATACTTGTTGTGATTGGACACACTACAGGATGATTGACTGGACCACTGACAGGAGCAACACCAAGACGACTCTTCCCATTGAGCTCCCCTGAGTCTTTCCGCCCAAGAACTTTCCTCTTCGATCTAAAATAATTTTGGTAAAATGGGTTAGAAACATCAGGAGACATATTACGTAGGATTACAGGATGTTAGGATTACATATACTATGAAAAATTATTCTTATGGCCACCAAAATAATTTATCATATATTTTAGTATAATATTTTCAAGATTCAAGATTCAAAGAACTTTATTAATCCCATGGGGAAATTGCTTTGCCATGTTACAATTGCTCTCAAGAAGGAAGAAAGAAAAGAAAGAAAGAAGGAAAAAAAAAATAAATAAAAAATAAATAAATAAATATATTTGTATACAGTATTTTAATTTTAAAAAACCTATATTTTAGATTACCTGTGTATCATGGCAAACAGATCTTCAGTTGTGCGTAGTTTGTTAGGCGAAGGGAATATACTATCATCATCAAACTTAGAGTCATCAGTCAGAGGAGAATTTGAATTGTCACTAGGTGTAGAGTCTGTGAAAAATAAATACATTTTACAGTCCTTTGAAATTATTTTTTATGCAACGTAGAACACTTTTATTTCCCCCAATAAAAACAACAGAAATGCATTTATGCCCTTCTATGTTTCATTCTCTATTACCTTTGCTGAAGTAGTCTTCTGTGTCTGGGGTTGACTCGTCCTCCTGTCCGTCATGTGAGGCACTTCTGGTAGTGACACATGTCTCATATGCCTCCTCTTTGCTTTTGATATCGCTGATTGTGTAAGTGTGTGATGAGGCTTCTAAACTTCTGGCAGGCACTTTATCTGGGCTGTTGCACAGTACAAAGTCACTCCTGCGTATTTCACTGTAAGCAGGTGGAGACAATGTGCTGCTCAAATTCAAGGATGGTTCTGCCAGAGGTTGTGGCCTGAGTGCTTGACTGTGTTCACATTTAACACTTTCTGCTGACAATACTTCTTCCTCATCTGTATACCTGCTGCACTCTGTTTCTTGCTGAGCATTACGGGTCTCACAAGCCTGGGCTGTTGGGGTTAAGAAGTCTTCTTGGTCATTGGTTGGTTGCACAGGTGTTCTGAATGCTGTCATGGCCCAGTACGTTCCTGGGCCATGCCTTTCCTGCCTTATTTTAATCCCCTCATGTTGTATAACAATGGCTTCTGGAGGTGGGCACTGAGATTCACAGTGCTGCACAGCAGGTGGTTTGTAGGCTGGTGGTTTCCTGTTATGCCTGTTGTCAGCAGGCACAGTCTCAACTGTTACTGTGGGATACTTGGGTCGAGTTGATTGATCAGCACTAGAGTGCTCAGAACCATGGCTGCCCTCTGCTGGTTTATCAATGGATCGTAGATGAATTGACCTCAGAACAGTTGAAGTGACTGCTGTGTGGGTGGAGCTAAATGCCTCTGCACTTGCAGCAGCACGAGCCTCTGCTAATGCAGCTGCTGCTGCAGCTGCTTTCTGTTTGTTCTGGTGAAGGAGGTGTATCTGGTTCCTGTGGGCAAAGGGCTTGGTGTGAAGAGCACTTAGGTCAAGGTGACTAGGTGGTGCCTGGGAATCAGTATCTCTCCTGCAGGAAGAGCCTGCATCTCGAAGGGCAAGCTGCTGCTGTTGCTGGAGAGAGGAGAGTGATGATTTTCTTTCTGGCACTTTGGGTTTCCTCTTGCCACTGGTTGGGGACAGTGGAGCTGGGAAGAATGCAGATGGAAAGGAAGATGTAGGTGTCTCGGACTGACTGGAATATCCACTTGACGGGGATGCCAATGCTGCAAGTTTCTCAGGGGAGCCTAGTCTGAAGTCACCTTCTTGTGGTGGAAGTGTTGGTGAGGTGGGTCTGGACCTGGGGCAACAGGCCTGAGTTTCCAGATTCTCTGGTGACTTGACACATTCAATAACTGTTGTACCCGTAGCAGTGCTGGAGTTGGACAGTGACCTGTAAGGATCACTGGATTTCAAGTCATTAAGGAGCCAAAGGTCTGCATAGTCTGACTGCACAGCACCCTCCCCCTTAAAGGAATGTGTGTCAGAAGAACTAAATGGAGAGGAGCAGTCTAGCATTTCTCTGATATTCTCTACACACCAGTTGCCAAGCTGCTTGTCACAGAGACCTTCAGTGTCAAGGTGCCTGTCAGAACCAGCCAACTCCAGCTGCAGCTTCATCTCCCTGGAAGACAAAGGCAGGGGCAGCTCACTAGTAATCTTTGGTTCATTCTGCTCTTGAACATCCATACTGCTGCTTGTTTCCTTTAAAGAAGAGCTACGTTTTGGTGGGGGCGGCTTAGCCTTTGGTTTTCTTAAAGAAAGACACCCTCTTCCAAGTGTACTCATTCCCTTGTAATCTGGTTGAAGGTATTCACCCATGCCAGGTGCAATGTTCCCACTTGGGCCACAGTCGGGGTCAATGGCTGCATAGTTGCAGTAGCTTCTGCTACCTTTAAGACCACAATCCAAGTGCACAGAGGTGTAGAAGCCTACAGTGTCAACAGTGTAATGTGTAGAGCTCTCTAATATTTCACCCGATGGTTGCCCACTAAAGCACTCATAAGTTTCTCCACTAGAATAACTGGGACAACTTATGCCACTCTCATCTTCCCGTGAGCGCTTTGGGCTGAAGTCTGGAGGACAAGGTTGATCCTGCTGGTCTTGGTTGCAGTTCCACTCCCCATCACTAGCAGTACTAACACCTGCATCATCCATCTGATCTGTAGCTGAAGAGGTGAATGAACTAGACCTGTGTCCCTGACCTTGTGACCTGTCCATGTGGTAGGGGTCAATGATGAAGCCAGTAGTATCGTCAATGATATGAGACCCCGTGTTGAGAGACAGTTCTGAATCACAGTGTGAGGAACCAGTCAAGGGAGGTGAGGCAGCTGGTGGTAGTGTTTCTGAGGTCTGTGAAGGGCATGTTGAGCTGCTTCCGCTCCAGTTTCCACTTGACGATTGATGGTCTTCTTTGTGGTCAATTTGGCTGCCAAGCACACCTGTGGTCGAAACAGAGTGGATGGGGCTGCTAAAGGTGTCTGAACTGGAAGAGATCTCACAGCTTCCCATGTCAGAATTATGTGGAAGCCGGGCCCTACCCCTCTCAATCCAAGCATTTTCAGGACTACCTCCATGCTGTATCCTCTTTAAACTTTCCAGCTGGAGCTCTGGCATGGCTTGGTCATCGGTGCTCTCCTCCTCATCCTTTAGCATCCTCCGTCCTGGACCTGGCAGGAAGTCCTCAGCCTCATACGGAGAGAGCTCTTCATCATCATCCTCGTCATCATCACTGTCATCTTGATCATTGTCCCGGAGTCGACTTCCCTCTCGAGGCAAACTTCTTGAACGCAGACGAGTGCCCAAAGCAGTGGTATAGGTTGTATCAGAGCGATCTGGTAGTGAAGTGATATTACCAGTGGAGTGGGAGAGGGAAGCTGGAATTCCTTGGCCCCTCTGTGCACGGATACGCCTACGGGATGGAGCAGCAATTAAAAAGTCATCGGTCTGGCAGCCGGAGTCCTTGGTGTTTAGTGTCCGGCCACTAAGTGACAGCTCCTCCTGGTAGAGGGACATGTGTGGATTGCCATGGGCTACCACAGATCGTTCTCTGGCGACAGGAGATTCATCTGAGTCTGGTGAAAATTAAGAGCATCTTACAAATAGCATTTGATTTAAGTTTTGATTTAGTAAACAAAAGGTAACTGTATAAAAAATCTAATGATTTTAACAAAATAGTTGAAATTATATATCATATCTTATCTTATCAGTAAGTCATTACATTATATTTATTGTCATTAGCATCAGTGTTAATGAAAAGATAATTGCAAGTATTTGCTAAATCATGAAAAATACCACAAGATCCCAGTAATTTGTGATTTAGCTTAAAGTTGGCAGAGTTGCATATACTATCACTATATGGACATTATCCCTATTCATTACCTGCACAAGAATATAATGAATAAACATGGGCTGCTTTTAAAATTTGTTTATTTAATAATTGCCAGCTCAATTATTTATTTTAAAATAAAAACACAATGTCATTGCTGGAGGCTCTGATAAAACCTACAACATTACACTGGTAATTACTGTGTTTAACCCTTTAAATGGTATATCAACCAAGATATAATGTACATGTTTCTCCATGTATTTATGCTAGTTTTTGCAGATTCATAAATTGTAGATAAAACTGTTATATGGTATAGTGTGTCAATATAGGCTACGTTTCAACGTTTTTACGTTAGGCTATGTTTATGGTATAGTGTCTCAATACGTTTCAACTGTAAAGGCAAAAATGTGATTCCAAAGCATATTCTAAAAAAAAAGGGAAAAAACAATAGACTTTGAATGAGCATAGTGCATCAGGTAGTCATACCCATGTCTTGTTGCACTCGTCTGGGGATGCCTGTGATAGTTTTCCGCCTCCTTAGTTTCCTTCTTCGCTGCAACACAGACTGGGAATGAACCAATGAGCAGCGAGCACTGGCTTCGCGGTCAAATCCTGCACCTGCAATCCGATACATACAACTTCTTTATAATAAAACAGGATCTACTTCAATTACTGAGAAAAAGCGCAGAAGTGAGATATACAGCAACATTTTGACATTTAAAGGTAGCTGTGAACGGCTTTGAAATACAGATGACTTTTGTGCATGTGACTGGTTTTTTTTTTTTTTTGAAATCCTGCTCATGCAGTTATTGTTTATGTCTGTACATGCCAGTGATATTTCCTAAAAATTTATTTGGCTCCCTGACCAGCCAGTTCTTAATGATGAATGAATGAATGAATGCTGTGAATGCATCACATGTTTATGGTATTGGATGTAGTCTTTGTTCATACTGCAAGCTTCACATCAGACTGCTTGCTCGGGATTCCTGTCCCCATGTACTCCAGGCCACATGAAATATGCACTACATTAGAATAATCATCTAATCTGCACTCACACACTTCAATAATCTGATTAATATATTATTATATTTATATATATTAATATATAAATGGAGATTTACCAGTAACATTGATAGGGATGATGCAGGATGAGATGACCTGAGAATCATTCTTCACCCTTTCATCTGGTGTGGGGAGTGGCAGGGCTTTCGACCAGTTGGTCTGCTTGTCCAGTGTCGTGGGAACGTTGGGAACGGGACATTTAGGTCTATGGCCCAGACCCACCAACTCACCGTCTGTATTTGTATTGGTTCCAACCTGAGTCACAATCATTTTAGAAGAGTTATATGGAATGGCCTTGTAAAACTGAAAGCACACAAATGTATACAGTGGTCTTAAACTGGCAGGAAGCAAATTTTCCGCACACAACTGTTACGCATTATCCTCATCAGACGTTGTGACCATGGGACAGAGAAAGGGCTAAAAGACTAAAAAGGAAGAGGCGGCGAGAAATGGAGATAAAAGAGAGACAGTAATAGCTGGAGAGAAAAAGAAAGACAGAAAGAGAACTGTCAGGCAAATATCCAGAGTCAGGAATCTGGTCCAGATCCTATTCTATTAGTACAAATTAAAAACACAGGAAGGGGTGCCCTGCCATAGGAGCTTTAAATAAGTCACTAACCTCCTGCCAGATAAACAATAGCTTCAAGGGGACATTGTTACAAATCAGGTACTTTAGACAAATAATATTTCCTCTCAATGTGTTTCATTCTGAGCCTTCTAAAATGCTTACACTGGTAATTCCGGCCCTGATTTACTAAAATAATGAGCATGGTAGAGGATGGAAACATTGTTTTTGAAAGGCATGGGCAGCTTGGATACAAACAGACAGTGAAATATAATTTAAACTGAAATTTAATTTAAGCAGAGTGTGTGTTTTGTTCCATAAGGTCAATGTAAAGAAAGGCTTTTCCCAGTCCCTCTGAATGCTGTTGGTATCAGTGGTTTAAAAGCCAAACTGGTCTATTTCATATCTGTCATTTTAGGTATGAACACCCCAAATTGCACATTCATTAAGGCAAACACACAAAATGGACGAGACAGGCTTATTTGCTCATATCTAAGACACACCCCTCCCTGTTAACACATTTTTTTTTTATATATGAAAAACTATAGTAAATCAAGGTCTATAAATAAAAGCTAATATTAATGGCCATATGTTGACCACAACAGCATTTCAAAATGAAACATTATAGGGAATATATATTTGTATGTTGTTCAGGCTGTCTTTTTTTTTTTTTTTTTTTTTTTTAATATTCACATATTCATAGTCGAAGGGAAAAAAAACAGAGTTATGTCCAGTGTTAAAAGCAGTGTTGGAAAGTTAAAGCAGTTAAGGACAGAAGGTAATGAAATGACACATGATAAGACATGCTAGCATGAAGCATATTAGACATTTAGAGGAATACATCTGCCAGGGTAGCTGTGCTAAAAGAAGAGTACGAGAAAAGAAAAGGAAGTAAGCTGTCACATAGAGTATCCAGTCTGATATAATAAATGTATTCTAACAATTTGATTTAGTCAATTTGCATAGTTTTCATACACATAACATCATACGAAACGACGTCTGCTAACCTAACCCCTTGCCCTTAATGTTACCCATTTGTAACTTTTCATACAAATTGGCTCCTAATATTTTAAACACATTTGCATTAGAATTCAGCTCGGAAACATCAGCTAAGCACAGACTGCAGGGAGAATACCTTTTGCATCCAGGGGATGAACACGCAACACGTTGTAGGGGAGATGGGACGAGAGCGCGCATGCTAAAAAAAAAAAAAAGAAAGAAAGAAAAAAAAAGGCAAACACATGGCTCAACATTGATGGCTCAAAGGAACAGACATAAGATTGAAAAAAAAAATAATAATAATTATAATAATAATGGCAACATGAATCAAGGGAAGGACATTGTGACACCAAACACCTAAATTTGGTTGGTTAGGAAAGGAAGGAAAAAGCAAACAGCTCATGTTTCCAAGGCTATACTGGAAAAGAAAAAAAAAAAACAAAAAACATTAGTTAGAATGAGATACAAGGTGAATATGGTTCTGGAACAAAATGATTAAGTTAATGGGAAATAAAATGGTTGTACTTCAGAGTCCTCCAGACCTGAAACTGTGAAGGATGGGATGCAGGCCGCATTCCTGCACTGGTTTTAAACCCTCCTGGACTTCCTCTTACCATTTCCCCATGGACTCCTTGTCATGATTTTAAGGGATATTAGAGTAGATGTGGAAATCAGATGACCCAGTGTAGGCCCATGGAACCAGGTCAACATACAGTAGGTATGGAATAAAACACTTGGGGAGCAATTATCAACAAATCATCGAGATGTAATGATGCTCGATGCGAAGAAGAGTTACTCTTCTCACCTCAAAGTTGATTATTTTTCTATAACAGCATATCCCAACAGACGTTTGCCAACGATGATCATTTTTAATGTATTAATGGATGACACAATGCTGTAGTACAGTTTAAACAATTTCATTTGATTTACTACAAACTGGTTTTTATGCAGCAAACTACTTCGGCTATATACTTTAGTGTTATAAGGGGAAGTCCACATGGATGAGCTGAAAACAGTACTGGAACAAAAAGACACACAGGGAAAATGCTCGGCTGATGCTGGATGTGGTTCACGTCAGCGTCCAGCCCATGACCTGGTTAACACACGACAAAGGATCTTAACCAAACATACTGAAGACGCTTCATATCTTTTCATTTACCTTTCTCTGTGCTGGCTGAAACTCCACCTCCCTCGAAGGTCTCTCCTGCTGCATTATGGGGAATAATAAACACATCAAGAACCAGAAGAGTCTGGTTTGAGACAGTAGCTACATCTACACCGCTACATTGTGCACCATGCAGAACAGTTTTTAAAAACCACACACGACAAAATAATGGGATCAAAAGAACAGAGTGGCATTTGGAGTGACCAGATGACCATGCGAAAAAAATCCGGACAACTGAAAATGAAAAACTGATCATATGAAGTTTGATTTTTAGATATGCTTTATTTTGCCAATTCTTTTTAAAAAATGGATTTACTCATTTAATTAAAAGTTTTTAATTAAATTAATTTGTTCAAATTCGTTTATCTGCCAGCAAGCAAACCTTAAACTAAGTCAAATTACCGAGACCAGGTGACATGGTGTGTAAAATCGGGACTGTCCTGATTTAGAGAATCTGGTCTGCTTAGTGGTGTTGAAAAGGATGAAAAAACACTGGTAAGAATGGAAGGTTTACCACCATGGATCTAAACCGAAAGTAAATGACATTCATGCTGCGCTAGAATAAAAATGACAACATTAAAGCAAAAGCAGCACCTGGATAACTTTCCTGGGGAGAGTCTGCATGTCTGACTCTCTGGTGCTTCTTTCCTATTCCAAGTGTTGGCGGAAAGAGGTGAGAAGGAACCTGAGATCTGAGTGTATCTTAATATAACTCAGTCAGTAAGAAGCCAAACATCACTACATCAAATAGCACTGTGGCCACAAACGTTCATTCTAGTAGCACTAGGGCCAGAAATTACAAATCTAATGTTTTATGTCAGTCACACTGGAGGATCGGAAGTGTTTCTGAATGCCAGCTGCGTACTGGACATTTACAACAATGTCAATTACCTTCCTCTGCATTGTCTGATATTCAGCTTTGTCCAGCTGTGCCATGAAACACAAGGAAAAAAAATATACAATTTAAAAAGAAAAACAAAACTGTGTTTCAGTGTTACTGAAAAACCTGTACAACACGAGTAGTTTCCGCAAGCCAAAACATCGGAAAAATAGTTCAATTAGTTGACACCATTCTAGATGCTAGTATTGTACTGTAACTGTAATAACGCTTACCATACGCGAGTGTCGACTTCTCTGGTCCTGCCTCCTGAGGGAGCGAGGGGAGGGGAAAGTGGGCATGGGCGGAGCCACTGAGATGGATATGGTGACCCGATTGCGCTCTCTGCTGGTTGAACGCTGGCGCTGCTCTGTATCGGACACAGTTTGGATTAACATTAAACTAAAAAGAAAGGTTTAATAATTACTCCACTGGTGTTAATGCCAAGGTCTGGACATTTGGACAAGGATTTAGGGCCAATAATAAAAAAAAAAAACCCTTCACATTCACAGTTAGACAGCATCTGTAAGGTACTGTCAGATATTTCTATTCTTATGGTGGACATTTGGTCTCCACCAAGATATAAAAACACGTACAAAACCATATAAAATATAGTCACTCATTAGGGCCAATGTTCCATCCCAGTAACGAGTCTGTGAGTGATCAGGACCTGTTGATACCACTGTCACGACAGTCTCATTGTCATCTGTGCTGCTGTAAGTGTGGATTACTCAGCCATCAAGAACTGTATGAATATTCAGCTTGTCAATATGGCTGTCTAGGTGTGTTCTCTATCATTGCGCTGTTAACAGGTCAACTGACCTGTTTTTGTTGTTTTATAACATCTTGCACTTTAATACAAGATAGTTTTGTTCAACTTGTTTGACAAACTGCTATCTTGGCAGCGCTCCTGGACTGTCATTGTCATTAAGGCAGACAGAACTACGAAACTTGCTCCATAATAAGCGCAAAGGCTTGACAACAAACAGTCTAACAGAGTAAGCCGAAGGTGGGACTTTTGTAAACGCAGCCGCCATGATGAGTATTACAAGCTCTCCAGTTCGTATTTCAACCACTAAACTGTCTCTACTTCTTATACAATATGTGTGTGTGTGTGTCTGTGTGTGTTTAGTTGGGCTTTCTTTCCCTGTTCCTATTACAACTACGCTGCACTTGTTTCTGGTCAATCAGTGAAAACAGCTCTAGTGGCTCTGATTAAAAATGTAAATATATATACCACATATTTAAATGTATACAAGACATTATTGCTACATGTTTTGCATGATTGCTACATGTTCCTGAAAAGCAAGAGCTCACCTGCATTGGTGAGTGAAGCTTTCTAACACCAGGGGGCAGCATGTGTAAGCTATTACGCACAGACTTCTGCTACTTGTAAGGCTTGTCAAGCTGTATATTTGTGCAGGAAATAACTATGACTAGGGTCTGCATGGAGAGGGACATGTATGTTTTATTCATAACTGCACTTTTTTCTTGCTACATACTGATAGTGTTATATAAAGTGAGAACAAACAAGCCTACAAATCTTATAGTATTTAACCCTTCTGGTCTGTTAGGGTCAAAATAATCCATTTTACAGCTTTTTCGAAGGTGGACCAGTACTAAAAGGTACAAGCCTCTTTCTGTGCTTGAATCTAGAAACAAAAAGGCGATTTTTAGTACCTGTCACATGGCCTCCATCTCTTAATTGCATGCTTCACAAACCCAATCAGCATGTGAAGAGATTCTGTGTTTGGGTTCTGCATTGCCAAGGATTGAGATGAGGGTGATAATGTATCTTTAGAGTTTTTTTTAACCCTATCATTATAAAATCAAAGTAGGTGGCTTGAGGCCAAAGCAGTGAACAGGGTTATAAGCTGCAGTTGTTGAAGCTATGCCAGCTTACCTCTGTGCAGTGCCCGTAGACTGAACTGGGCATGGCGGTGCAGCTCTTCCAGACATGGCAGCCGTGTGCTGGGGTGAAACATGTTGTGCTGCTGGTGCCATGAGGCCTGATAGTGGGATGTTAATTTACTCTCAATGTCCAGATTCGACACCGCTGCAGAGAGACACACAGAAGAGAAACAAACTGCTCAAAATATGGTAAGAGGCCAAGATCTTTTCAGATACTCTATAATGGCAAAAGTTTGTGGACACCTGACCATCACACCCATATGTGGACCTTACCCACAAAGTTGGAAGCACACAATTGTATAGAATGTCTTTGTATGCTGTAGAATTACAGTTTCCCCTTCAGTGGAGCTAAGAGGCCCAAACCTGTTCCAGCATAACAAAGTCCCTGTGCACAAAGCGAGCTCCATGTTGGTGTGTTAAGGTTGGAGTGCAAGAACTCGAGTGTCCTGCACAGAGCCCTGACCTCAATCCTACTGAACACCTTTGGGATGAACTGGAACGCCGACTGCACCCTAGATGGCCTCGCCCGATATCAGTGCCTGACCTCACTAATGCTCTTGTGGCTGAATGAACAAAAAACCCCACAGCCACGCTCCAAAATCTAAAACAGTAGATGTTATTATAACAGCAAAGGGGGGACTAAATCTGGACTGGGATGTACATATGGTCATATGTGATGGTCAGGTGGTCCTATTGCACCTATACTATACCTGTATTGGACATTTTAGCATATAGGTGCACTTGTAGGTGTACAACCACTGCATGTCTCCATTCTATGCAGAATTTACAAGGCACTCTCCAGACCTGCCTGATGGAGCATTATGGCACATTCTCTGCTGTTCTATGTGGTCATGGATACCCTAAAGATTACAGTTTATTCCCAGGTTTTCATCTGGATCGTGTAGACTTGTACCTAAGGACTGCTTCTGTAATCATAAAAACGGTCCTGTGCTCATCCCAAGACTCTTATTCACAATCGGCTCATACTGCTCATATATCTTTTCAACTCATATAGTCCCGTTTGTCTTTAGAGTACCGAGAAGCAAATGGGTTCCCTTTTGTGTGTGCTTCAGTGAGCCGGTAAAGCTGCTTTGTGAGCCGTTGGTAAAAGCGCTGTACAAATACAACTGAATTGAAACAGCTCACATCAGGGCTATCACTGACCAGATTATACTTGGCAGCTAACCATTCTCAGTAAAGCACTGACATTTTACATGGTAGTGTGCATGGCTAAGGTTTTTTTTTTTTTTTAAACACTTCAGTGTCAGTTCTGGATTAAGAATAGTCTTCCAAACAAGAACATTTAGCCAACAGCTAAACGAACCGAAACGAACCTCTGATAATGAGTTATAGGATTATTAATATTAATTTCCATGGAAAAGGATGAGATGTAGTCTCTAACCCTACACATACAAGGTGACAAAGGTTTTCAGTTCAATGCCCAGGTTTGGCTCATTTGTCAGTCACATATCATTCATTCAAACTCAATACAACTCGTGCATCGACATCAAAAGAGGTCCAAAAATAACCATCCGTCAGTTTAAATTATGAACCTTACTTTGCTCCCATTTCTGAAACCTCAAAAGAGAGACGGAAAAAAGACAGACCATCTTCTCTCCAACCCTCTCTCCTCTCTTTCCTCTCCCTCTATAAAGCAGCATCTGCCCATCAGTATGCACCGTGCGGCTGTGCCCGTGAATAGCCCCGAGCCAGCCGTATCTAAGCAACCCTTCATATCTAATTTACAGTGAATTAGCAGATCCTTATCAGACCACAATTGCCAGCAATAACAGGAGATGCTCTTTTTGCCCAACAAACAGAGACAGTGTGACAGAGAGACAGAGTGTGAGAAAGAGAGAGAGAGAGAGAGAGAGAGAGAGGGAGAGAGACAGAGAGAATATTAGCTGCCTCCCTTTTCTCCTTCTAACATAATGCTTCAAGATGTCTTCATAAAAAAATAAGATGTATAAACTTCAGGAAATTGCAAATCATTTGTTAGATTATTCTAATCTAAATCAAAACAGAATAAATAAATATTCATATCATTGAATGAACTCATGGTGGATGTGGAATCTATCCAAAAAACACCCAGCCAAAATCTGGAGAACATCTGGGATAGGACATCAATGCATACACTCACACTCAAATTTAGAGTAACCAATCCACCCACCTACACCAACAATAACCAAAACCTAATAATCCAACCTAGCAACACGTTGTACTACACATAATCAAATCTACAAGAAGACTGATTGAATTATATTTGCTGTCTTGCAGTAGTATCTTTACACTTATTAATAGTTCCATTAAATGGCGAGTGCCATTTACTGTGCTGTGGTCTGCTGGTGGGGCAGCATCAGTGCCAGGGATACCAGCAGGATTAACAAGCTTATTCGCAAGGCTGGATCTATCACTGGACCCAAACTGGAGATGTTTGAGTCAGTGAGGAACAGGAGGTCACTGAACAAACTGCTCTCCATCATGGACAATTCGTCTCACTCACTCTACAACACACTTCAGAGTCAGCTGGAGCTCATTCACCCAAAAGACTCATTCAAATTCGTTGTCACAGAGAACGTTACAGGAGCTCATTCTTACCACTCGCAATAACATTGTACAACAGTGACAGATAATAACACTTTCACATTACACTACTACAAGAAAGCTATCATTTAGACAGCTGTCATTATATTCTACATTCTCAAGGTTCTTCATATTCATTATTCACTGCCAGTTTTCACAAGTGTACTTATGTAAATACTGATGTAAATCTGGTTAAATCTACAGCTGTGTTCCATATCTGCACTACTACATTTAATTTAACTAATTGTATTTTATATTTTGTATCTATCTTCCCTCTTTGCAACACAAATACCAGAAATTCCCTTCATTCATCTTCAGTAACTGCTTTATCCTGGTCAGGGTCACAGTGGATCCAGAGTGTATTCCAGGACACTGCACAATTCCTATACACAGGATGGGACACCAGTCCATCACATGGCACTATGCACACACATTCTCACCTAGGGGCAGTTTAGAAGAAACCCAGTGGGACACAGGGAGAAGATGGAAACTGTGGCATAGAGAGCAATTAGGTAATCTCATCAGGGGGTCGAACCAGGGACCCCTGGAGCTGTGAGGTGGTGATGCGACCTGTTGCACCACCAGGCCACCCTGAGGCATTCCAGCACTTATCCAACCACCACAAATGTATTTCTAGGCTTGTGGTAACTCAACACGGTTTGATCAAATTGTACCTAATATTTATTTCTTACAAAAATATGTAAGTGACCTATTGAATTACTGAATACGTATTCATACAAAAAAAAAAATAAGGACGTAAAAGGGCCTGTATGGTCAATTACAACCACTTTTTCAGTGTCTCTGACAAGAGCAGTCCTGTTACTCAACAGAACCCACACTTTTTACATACTTAATTGAATTCTTATTGGCAAGTTAGTGATGTATCAAGTGCTAAGCAAGTGTTGGAGGGTGTCCAGGCTAGATTAGTACACTGCTACTCCCGTCCAACAGTAAATCCAGGAAGTACATGATGAGTATTACTGAACATACTTGGACATATTGCAGTTGTAGGAATCTGCCAAGCATAATCCTGTAGCTGCAATTTATTTCCATTATCTGGTTTGTGTTCGAAAATATCTATAGCTATACTATACTATAAGAGTAAACCATATGGACGTTAGATAAAATTGGGATGTAGATTTAGGTCTCTAATAAACAAGTGACAGTGGTGAGGAAAAACTCCCTGAGAGTCAATAAGACAACAAAAACTTGTCTCAAAAACAGAGGAACCAGACTCAAAGGGAACCCAACCTCTTTTGAGTGACAGAAGACTGTCTTTGTTCACATCTATCTTCATGCTGGTAACATCAACACACAAGTGGCCATGGCAGTTTTGAAGGCCAGTGTTCAGCGTTGAATTTATTTGTGATGTCGTACTCCACAATAGTGGATTATGGCTAATATGAAAGTGACACAAATTGACGCTCAGGGCTTTACAAATTTGCAGTGCATCTAGCCCACTATGTTCAAATGTTTTCATTTTATTGTGGCAGTTGTATACACGGTTTTAATCTCCAAAAAGCTTTAGTTGTGCTGTCTGTTTTATCTCTCACAGTGTTATTGTGAAGAGGTGTAAATTGTTTGCCCAGCAGGAGGCTCACACCCCTACTGTTCCCATTGCCCTGCTCACCAGCAGCTAAACACAGAGTCAGGGTACTCTATACACAGAAACCCAACAGTGTCCTGACTAATCTTATAGCAGACTTGTGGCAAAAAATAATAACAATAATAAAAAAAAATTGTGAATACTGATTGAAAATGTCCAATAACTCAATTACGCCAGTGAGAAAGGGTTAAATAATAAAAAAAATATATATACAATATATTTTCAAACTTTTCTCTCAACCATTCTTGACTTCTTTCTCTCTTACTGCTTATTTCTGTAAATCTCCTCACCTGAACTTCCTCTCTTCCACTGCAATGTATAAAAGTATTTCTTTTCTAAGGTTTTTATTGTGTTGCATTTTCTTTAGTCCAACACTCAGCAACCTCCACTTGTTGTCTTTTCTCTTTTCCTGTATACCCTCTCATCTCCCTTTATATCTCAATTTTTCTTCATTTAACAACCCCCCCCCGCCCACCCACCCCCCCCCAGCTGTGTGGCTTAATGAGCAAATCAGATCTGATGCTGCAGTATTTTAGAGCGCACACTCTATTACTCAGCATCATCCCCAGCGCTCGGTTTCTGCTTTGCCTCATCATAAAACGAGTGCTGCGGAGCAACGACGTGACCTCTACTGAGCACTACTCCGACGCAGCTCTGAATATGGATGACTACAAACCAAATCAACTAGGGCTGGTGACATACAGAAGGGGGCAAAGTGGGTGTTGTTTCAATCACAATCACTTAGTGTACTATATACATACAAGCAGCAATAAAGGAGCACTAGTTAAGCACATTCATTTTGGACATTGAGATCTCACACATAAGGGTAATTCTGGATGAAACCGAGAGTTCGTCTTAATCCCACTGCAGAATGTTATCAGAGAGTGAATCAGAGATTGAGGCTTTACTATCTGCTCAAGCTCGTATTGAACGTGTAGGCGCCCTACCTGCAGTCTCCTCCCCCCGTCCTGCACGATTACTCTTCCTCTTTACCCTCCTCTTCCTCTCCTGCAGGCCCAGAACGGGTGTCTTTCTGTGCGAGTTGCCCATTCCTCTGTGGGCTGGTTAATGTCAGAAAGCCAGAGCCGTCCAAACGGAGAGAGGAGAGCTCTGCACCTGATCCTATCGCCTTCTTTCTGTCTCACCCGCTCTCTATCCATCTCTCCCCCCCCTTTCCCCTCTCTTTTGCTCTGTCTCTCTCTCCAGCAGGTGCATGGTCAGCACTATGAGTAGGGAACAGATTCTCTGCCAATGGCAAGATACAAAAAACTACTGAAACATCTCTCAAGAAATTAGCCACAGCAAAAAAAAAAAACAAACAAAAAAAAACCAAACCAAATAATCTCAAATTCTGTCAACACACATTTTTAAAACTATAGAAACCAGCCATGTGAGTATATTGACCCCAGTTCAATCCTGAACAATCTTTACTGTCTTTATGGAGTTTCACATGTTCTCCCCGTGTTCCTCCCCGTGTTCCACCTCCTGTCAGTTGGTGGATTTGCTTCTGTGAATTACTCCTAGGTGTGAACAAGTGTGTGAATGAATGTGCATGGTGCCTTGTGGTGAACTGGTGTCCCATCCAGGTTATATTCCTGTCTCATGCCCTGTGTTTGCCAGGATAGGCTCTGGATGCACCATGACCAACCAGGATAAAGCAGTTACTGAAAATAAAGGAATGAATGCATATTTAAAAGAAATAACACTGGACACTTCAAAAATATTACTACAACTATATTCCATTTTGGAAACAGATTTGCATGCCCAAAAATTCTTAGAAGGTTTATTATGGACCTTTATTCATGCATCTTCAATAATATCTTCAGTCAGTTGTGGTGGATCTGGAGCCGATCCCAGGAACACTTGGCATGAGGCAGTGAGTCAATACACCCTGGATGGCAATCTTATCCATTAGAGGGCACCAACCCAAAGGAAACCCACACTGACAAGGGGAGAACATCCTCATAGACAGTAACGCAAGCTCGGGATCGAACTGCGGACCCTGGAGGTAGACCACCGTTAAAAAAAATCTTATTTTCCCATATATCACGTGACAGCAAATACAGCCATGCATATGGTTTAGAAGTTATAATGTATAATGAGAATGTCTGCCATGTTTGTTGCCAATCATCAGCTCTTAACATTAACATAGAAATGATTTTTCTCTTTAAGTACAGTCGAGCCAAAGCCCCACCAGTAGAGTCTTGATGTTCATGAATGCATTTTTTTAATGCTGTCTTTGCCCAGAAACACACTTTGATCCAACTACATGACATATTTTTTATGAAAACTATTGTGAGTAACCATGCAATCAGTTTGAGAGGAAGGCACTTTGGTTAGGCAGCAAAATCTAGTACTAGTTGGCTATTTTACTTATAAGTAATAAGATTATAAATGTGAATCCTAAAAGAGATGCCTTAATAGGTCATTTACTGCTAAGATGCTGCTTAGCAATAACAAGTATTAGTAAGTTTAAATTGTTTTTATAAGTTGCCTAATGCCAACTCACTAGAAGTACATTCATAGCTGCCAATTGTGTACTTTTGAATAGAGTGACAATAAAGTATCATGACTAATGTGTCATGACAGCATGTGTGGGCTTGCTGAACACTATCTTGAATACTGACAAGTAACTTTTGAAAAGAAAATAGCTGAGGTGGGGGTAAGGTCTTCTAAGAAAAAGCCAAAAAGGAATCTATGCCTATTAAAGCCGTTGGCACGATGGCACTGTTGCCTCGTACCTCCAGGTTTCGGGGTTTGAGTCCTGCCTCTGCTCTGTATGTGCAGAGTTTGCATGTTCTCCCTGTGATTCAGGGGTTTCCTCTGGGTACTCTGGTTTCCTCCCCCAGTCCAAAGACATGTGTTGTAGGCTTTTTGGCATTTCCAAATTGTCTGTAGTTTGTGAATGGGTGTGTCATTGTGCCCTGCAATGGGCTGGCACCCTGTCCAGTGTGTCCCCTGCCTTGTGGCTCCAGGTGGCTCCAGGCTCCCCCATGACCCTGTGTAGGCTAAGCGGTACAGAGACTGGTACACAGTAACAATAAATAAAAAGGCTACAAACTTCTCAATCCAGTGATTTTTGACCAAACTACTCATGAATTCTCTTGTAATATCTACATCATTCACAATGCCTTTGATTTGACCCAAAGCAAACTCTTCAAATAAAGTGGACCCTGGTGCACAACTGACTCATGACAAAGTAACCCCAGTGTGATCACGGAGGCATGAACACTGACCACATCAATGCTCCGACACACACACACACACACACACACACACACACACACTTTGCTCACAGAAACACAGTACTTGGATTTAAAGTGACCTATAAACGTCACAATTCCTATAATAGGCAACAATTCCTACTTAGGTCAAGCTAGCCATTAGCCATGGACCCTGGAATTCAAAGCTGCCATGACTTCTCCGGTAAACCCAGTGTGTCGGGGTCACAGTGTACTGTAATGTACCATGTGATGCCACAGTAATTTACAGCACAGCAGCAGGTCACAGAGACAGACGTAAACAGAGATGGACAGTCTGTGTAATAGACACGGCAGAACATCATCAACATGGCAACTTAGAGGAAGCTGTTGCCCGACAGCTGTCCTCATTCTTAGAAACATCATAAATGATTCCACGCCAATAGTCAATGATAACACTTTATAACTTTAAATGAACAACTTCCTGGGCAGACCCCAAGTTGATTTTACTATAGCTACTGTTTTCATTGTATATCTCTTGTAATACATAGAGTTATAATGCATAAACTTAATATGAGGTTTTATGGCTTTGTTAATGATACCTTCCTTTATGTATATAGATGGGTGACAAATAAAAGGAAAAAACAAGAGGGTCTTAATAAGGTGTTGGGTCAACACAAGCCACAAGAATGCTTCAAAACACCTTGGCACAGATTCTGCAAGGCTCTTGAACTATACTGGAGGGATGAACACTGTTCTTCCAAAAATTATTCCCTCATTTGTGAAGATGATGATGGAGCATGCTGAGGATAGAAGATAGAAATTATTCATCGTAGGTAGGCCTATGCTAGGTGGTGGTTCACTGAGTTACCATTCAACATCATGCCAGCTAATAGAGGTATAATGATACGCTCCGGTCACAATTCAATTCAATTAACGATACTGGCTTCATGATTCGATTTCGATTCGATTCCCAGAATATTTCGAACAAAATTTGGGAATGAAGAAAAAATTATGACTGAAAAGTCTCCTTTTCTATTTCTGAATCATAAACAATGCAAAACTGTGCATTTTTGACTGTATAAAACTAACTAAATTTTAAAATTTGTTACAAACAGAGGTCTAGTATTGTAAATAAAATGTACTACAGGTTCACCATTTAATTTAAAAAAATATCTAAGTAAATTTATGAATCCTCCCAAAAATTTTGATTGAATAAACAATGTGCTTGTTTATTCAATCAAAATTTCTGGGAGAATTTATAAATTTGAAAATGGTCAACTGAAACATAATGAGCAGCATAACACTAATAGAGCTCAAAGTTGGTTAAAATGCCCGATTTCCACAACCTTTGGTACTGTTTGAAAGCTACCGAAGAGCTCTTTTTAATCTTTCTAATGTGGTGTGTAACTGTATAATGTGATTTAGTCATTGCAATCCCGAGCTTTCGGGCTATCGGGCTTCACAAGTGTAGGTGATCTCACAGGTTCTTCACAAAAAAATGCGATCATGTGACCAGTGTGCTCTCTATATATTTTAACTGTATGGGTTGCACAGTTTGCGCAATTAATCGAATGTTGATTTCATGTGAATCGCACATTTCCACAATGCATATTGTCACATTTTTGTATCCCGACGCATCGTGTAACAATGTATCATTACACCGCCAACCAGCTAATGCCCCTCCACAGCATAACAGAGCCAGTGGTTTCAGGATTTCAGGAATATCAGGATTGGACACAAATCATTTTCAGATGCCAAAATTTGCTACTTTGCGTCAGGTCAGTGAGGAAAAAAAGTGATCTGATTTCCCATTATGTGTTGATTTGATTCTC
The DNA here is from genome assembly GCA_033441845.1 of Pangasius mekongensis. NCBI lineage: Eukaryota > Metazoa > Chordata > Actinopteri > Siluriformes > Pangasiidae > Pangasius > Pangasius mekongensis. The sequence goes on along the minus strand of JAKKZJ010000025.1, from coordinate 14,078,134 downwards.
AAGTGTATCTGACTGCTATCTGATAATCGCTTATGGCAACAAAACAGGCCTATATAAAGTAAAAGGAACATGTGAGTCATCTTCCCCATGGTGCATAATGCCATAATAAAGAGATAAGGATTACTGCTATAAAGCAGACTAATCACACAGATAAAATAGACTCTAATGATAGAATGAAGGTGTACAATACCTCTTGATCTAATTGGAACACAGCCGGCCAGAGTGATCATGTCGGAGAAGAGACTTGTCTGAAGTTTCAGTCACACACAGAACACAGTAGAATAGTATCTTTTATGGCCACATTTTCACACAAACACACATAGTCTCAACTGTAACATCTGTAGGCCTAATATCTAACCCTTTCTCCTCATTTATATCCTCCCTCCGATGAGTCTGTTGCACATGGTACAGCCCATCAGCGTCTGGTTTGCTCTTAATCTCTTCCCAGGCCAATGAATAAGCTGACTGAGAAGAGGGGGGTGTTAGGATAATCCACAATGCAGTGCTACACCATTTCTAACATCTCTATAATTCTCTACAACTCTATTCTCTACCAATATGTTGTAATGAACATTATTTAACTATTAGCACATCCACAAGGCACATGGTCTCACTGAATGAGGATCTGTTGTTGCAGGTTTTAAGCATGGTCCTAAAAGATAATGAGGAATGTTTGATCAATGTTGGCATATTAAATTTCTTCAAAACTGTAGAATTAGCTTTAGGATCTAGGTATAAAACCCTAAGAAAACACACTCACACACAAACCGCATATATACTAGAAACAAAAATGGAAGCCCTTATATGCCAAAGCAATGCATAGAAACCACACGTTTACACACCTCTATTTCTCTATTAGTATTGTTAAGGCATACAAATGTAAGTACATATCTACTGTATGTACCAGTCAGTGAACTGAATTTCAGTATGTGTACCTGTGTGTGTGTGTGTGTGTGTGTGTTAGCATCCCGCTGTCCTCATTCTTAATCCCTGTTAAGCCCTCATGCCTGTGACCTTGGCACCAATGGCTCCTGCGGTAGGTGAGTGTTTAGCACAGTTAGAGGTGCCAGGCGCAGTCATACTTTTAGCCAGACAAATACAGGCCTGACCACTGTGACTGGCAGCTTGAGGCTCTACACGCAATCCAATACATGCACATGTTCACAGGTTGCGCCATGGGCCACAGCCAAAAAAGCCACCGTGAACCTGTTCCTAGTCAAGCATTCAGCAGCAGCTCCTGACCATAGATTTTAGTGAGGAGGGATGACATTAATAATGAAGAAGCCTCAAAAAAATTAGGTTAGGAGCCTATCACACAATTTCCAGCCCAACTGCATCTCAAAAACCACATAAAACACCTGAAACTTGGGCATTTGAAAAGGGAGGTACATTTTTCTTTTCTTTCCCCTCAGGCTTTTGCATGTGAAACAAGGTCACCGTGGTGCACACGCATTTCTAACCTACAGATCTTATCCACTCTATAATCCCCCTTTCCCTCTATCGATCATTTCAATGTATCCTACCATAGAAGTACATCATTGACACACTGTCTGCACGTCCACTTTGGCTTTGTTTGGGAAAATGTGTGAGATCTTGATCTTGGCGGCGAAAAAGCTCAACCCTGGCAACCCAGAATGAACTGTTATTAACTTAAAACTAAATGATTTACATAATCAATAATGTTCCAAGCTAACACTGCCCTTACCCTTACCACACACACACACACACACACACACACACACACACACACACACTTCTCTGATAAAAAACAGCCAAAAACAGCACTGCAGGAAGAGTTAGTCTGTTCACCGTCACTCCCTTTCATTTTTCTCTCCCATCCTCCATCACTGTCTCCCTGTTTATGTCTATTACTGAGTTTTTTTTTAGTCTTCTCCATCCTTCTACATCTTATGAAGGAACCCTGATGCTGATATTATGGTCATTAAGATTTGAAATTAATTTCCTGGATACTCAGAGAAAACTGAGATTGTGCCTCTGGGCCATATTCCCATTTAGACACACACATTCATTCGCAGCTTAATGACTACACATATAAGTGTGTGTGTGTGTGTGTGTGTGTTTGGAGGAAGGAAGACAGAGATGTCTGTTCCATCATCCTTTGACCCGCTTTATGTTGTTCCCTATTTGGTGGAGTTGTGGCGGCTGCTCACATGACCTCTGCTCTGGTAGAAGAGTGATGGAAAAAAGTTGAGCGTGTGTATTTTTTTTTGTAGGTAAATCCTTTTCCGCTATTTATTGGCTTATCAAGGCACATAAATATTTTCTTTTCCGGACTAAAATGATTTGAAACACCGCCCTCTTGTGACAGGAATTGGATATGATGATGCTGAGCTCACATTACAGTTTTAAGTTAATCAGTGCTACAGCGTATCTCAATCTCACCTTTACAAGTGCGACGATTTGGAATGTATTATAGCAGAATGCATACAATAAGATACCGAGTCAGTTTACTGCCAAAAACTGATCTTTCAGCTCTCTGATTATCTGAATATCCTGTTCCCCACATTTGCTGCATTTCTTTTACGCTACATATCTCGCTTAATAGTACATTCCTACTTACGGAAAACAACACTACTGCCAAATTTGAAAGAAAGTTAAGTTTACAACAGGCAAATGAGCATCATCTTTTTAACATAACACTTATCAACATCAGTCTCTGTCGCTTCACCTGAGGTGAAGGTGATTTGTGGTGCTCTTATCTGTTTTGATGATGATGTTTTACAGTGCAGGAGCATCGTAGACATTCTGATAGACAATATCTGATTGATAGATTATTGTTTCACTACAGCAGGTAGCTATGCAACAAGCGGATCCAAGTATAACGGGAGAAAAGTACACTTAACCTGCGAGATTTCCGATCATTCTAAGCAGACTGACTGCGTTTACCGCTGCGTTTGTTAAAACCCAGTTTTTGGTCAAAACTCTGAGAGTGCCAGCGTTGTGACAAGATTTCACAAGAAGTCTGACCCACAACCAACAACCCACCTGCTTTTATGCTAACTTACATGCATCCAAGCGCACAAACTTTCGACACTGTAGAATAAAGTGCTGATATCAGTGGATGGCCAGGCTGTGTAACATTAGTAAGTGATACAGCTGATGAGTGTGTAAAGACAAATCAAAGCATGAAAAAGTGAAACGAGTCAATTTAAATAAATCAAAACTCATCTCAAATAAATTTCTCATCTCAAGACTGAGAGAGAGAGAGAGAGAGAGAGAGAGAGAGAGAGAGAGTTATGGGAATGAGGAAATCACAGAAGATACACAGTTACTTCTCAGTGGAATGTGATGAAATTTTGATATCTAAAAATTCTATGCTGTTATGATGCCTTGTTCATGTACAATCATTCATCCGCTTAATTGTCCCGAGCGTACGAAGGTTTCAGAGCGATTGAGAGGAAAGGGATGGATAAAAACAGAGAAATACAAACAAGAGCTCTCGCATTCCATCGCGCCCCTTACAGGCATGAAAAGGCAGTATTAAGGACACTTAGTGAGAACGCTATCAGTTGTCTTGATCAGCACGTTTATGGTCCCTTGTAGGTCGTTTAGGGCCTATTTGTGGTGCACGATCTCTCGCACACCTCGTAAACCTTTACACACACTCATGTTCAGACATCATCAGGGCTAGAGTGGGCCATCACTCTGCAAGCGTGTGTGCATATTTGCCAGAGGGAACTAGGCCAAGGCGGAGCTTAAAACAAGCAAGTTGGTTTTTTATTTCCCACACTGACCTCTTTAGTCACACCTGGACCATTCTTGGCCAACTAGCCAGCACATGACCTTTGACCTACTAATGTACTCGATCATCTTGGGGAGCCTCCAGGGGCTTATTGTAGACCAGACGCCATTCAAAAAGAACTCCATAAATAAAGCTAATTGAAGGTGATGTATGGACCCTGCCAGAGCAAATGACCACACACACATACACACTTAATGTGAGACTGATGCAATAAACATCCGTCCCTGAATTAGTTGTTACTATGGAAACGATAACAGAACGAGTGCAATATACATCTATGATGTGCCTTTCAGATGGCACTACTGTCAGAGCTGCTGCTGGCGAAAACTAATCCACACCTTCACCGCCAATCAGATTGGAGAATTCTGAGCTGTGTTTAATGAGCGCTAAAGCCAGTAGGTGCTCGTCAGAGCAGTATATAACACAGAAAATTACTTGGTTTCAAATTGCTGTGTACTTTCCTTACATCCAGACTGTTTATGTAACAGGGGGTCACAGTGATGTGTTTGCAGAGCACTCACTGTTGTTGTACCATTACATCAGTGCTAAGGGTGGTTTTTAGCCTCTAATGCTCTGCCTACAGGCTAAAAAAAAAACATCTGTAATGTTTTGTACACTTTTCTGGTCACAGGCTTCAGGATCTCAAAGGCTGCAGCCTTTCTAGAGCACCACACTTGTGTGTGTGTGTGTGTGTGTGTGTGTAAAACAGGAAAATAGACTGTTAGAATATGTTGGCTTAATACAACATATACCTAATCAAGTTCATCTGCGAGTTTGAATCCTGATGATGCCACAGCCAGCCATGGCCGGGATCCAAAGGAGCAGAACTGGGTGTGATCGATGCCCAGATATTATCTTTCCCCTGACAATTACAGAGACACTAGCCAATCATGGGTGTCTGTGAGCTCATGTATGCGGAAGAGGGCGGATAGCGCTTTCGTCCGAGTGTGCTACGCTGCCCTGTGACACATCAGTCCAAAAAGAATGAGTGGGCTGGCTTCACGTGTCTCTGAGGCAGCACGTGTTAAGCTTTTTTTTGGTGGGCTTGTTTCTCGATGCCGTTTTTAACATAGGTGTACACTGTCTCGAAAGACAGAAAGAGAACAAGTTAGTGAGAAAAGAGGCCAAAATATCCAAATGCCAAAAAAAAAAAACCCACTAAATCTGGTCAATCTTTTATAATTCTGCCTGTGCCTCAGTCTCTCACACACGCGCTCATTCTAGATTCGTCGTGTTCTCACTGCTGCTCAGAACTACTGTTTCATGTAAATGTAAACTAGAATACAGTATATACATTATATTTTAACATTTAATATAAATTTAACATTTTATATTTTCATTTAAATCAGCACGTATATGTTACTGTCAGCTTTGTATTAGAGATTTTTTGGCACATTTCCTACTTCAGTTGTAACAAATATATCTTTATAGAGAGGTGTTTTCAGAGATATATACAGTAGGCCCACAAAGACACGCACTGTAGTGTTGGTACTACCCGTTCCGTAATTTAGCAAAAAAAGCTACACAAACTTGAAAATGAGTGAGAATATTATCCAAAGTGCTTTACGCTTTGTCTTCGCTAGCAAAACACTTCAAGCTTACAACTCGAAACGTAACAATCACTTCTACGTGTTTCCTATATATGCTACATAAGCTATATAAGCTGCAATATGAGTAATAAGAGGAGGTGTGTAAGGCATTTCAGGAAGAGAGTGCACACTCTCACAGCTAATCGTGTGTGTGTGTGTGTGTGTGTGTGTGTGAGCATGCCACTGCAGCGGGGTGGGGTGCAGCCACATCGTGCAGCAGCACTGCGGAACCCATGGGGTGAATAAAATCTTCCCTCCATGTACGTGTGAGAAAAACCGGGAGAGAAGGCATGTATGTATAAAGACAGAAAGACACAGATACAATGTGTGTGTATGTGTACATGAAAAAGAGAAGAGGGAGAGATAAAGACTAATGGCTCTGTGTGTGTGTGTGTGTGTGTGTGTGTGTGTGTGTGTGTGCGCGTGTCAGAGTGAGAGAGTGAGAGAGAGAGACTCCTATTCGTCACTATCTGAACTGCCCATTATCACAATTTTTAACGTCAGCACTGCCTCACTAGAGCAGCAACTGTGTGCGTGTGTGTGTGTGTGTGTGTGTGTGTGTTTGTGTGTATGTGACATTTCGCGTCAGGCTTGTTGGCTAATGGTACAAGAAAGCCATCGCCCATGTTATTTTTAACTCTCAGTTTCCACGGAAACCAGCACATATGCTGTGAGCAGTGTGCCCTGCTGTGTGTGAGTGTGTGTGTGTGTGTGTGTGTGGATGCAGCAGTTCATCCTCCTTCATTTAGTGTTGACGTTACTCACAGTGTGACGTGTGTGTTGCAGTGTGTGTGTGTGTGTGTGTGTGTGTGTGTGGAATTAACACACATATCATCGAGACATCTCACTTCATTATAGCAAGAATTAAGTCCAGAAACACATGCGAAAGACGATGATGGAAAAACGTCACACACCAACTCAGCGTCTAACCTGTTTCCATGAGAATAATTCATTAATAATTAATTGCTTATTTGGCTATACAACATGGCATATAAAAGAAGTACATACTTCTCAGAGTCAGATCTAAGGTTAGAGCAACACCAGAAGTACTGGAATAGCCGGATACACAGACACACACACACACACACACACACACACACATGAACCAGAGACAAATCATAAAACTTTTTATCCAAAAGCAACTTAATAACTTAAGTAATATGTGAGTTAGTGAGCATTTATTTTCAGTATTTCAAAAAAAGAACAGCCATTCCCCCCCTCTTTCGTTAGCATGAATGGGGTTTAGTTAGCATGGGTTTGGTTAGAATAAATGGGGTTTAGTTAGTATGAGTTTGGTTAGAATAAATGGGGTTTAGTTAGCATGGGTTTGGTTAGAATAAATGGGATTTAGTTAGCATGGGTTTGGTTAGAATAAATGGGGTTTAGTTAGTATGAGTTTGGTTAGAATAAATGGGATTTAGTTAGCATGAGTTTGGTTAGAATAAATGGGATTTAGTTAGCATGAGTTTGTTTAGAATAAATGGGGTTTAGTTAGTACGAGTTTGTTTAGAATAAATGGGGTTTAGTTAGCATGGGTTTGGTTAGAATAAATGGGGTTTAGTTAGCATGAGTTTGGTTAGAATAAATGGGATTTAGTTAGCATGAGTTTGTTTAGAATAAATGGGGTTTAGTTAGTACGAGTTTGTTTAGAATAAATGGGGTTTAGTTAGTACGAGTTTGTTTAGAATAAATGGGGTTTAGTTAACACGATTTTGTTTAGAATAAATGGGGTTTAGTTAGCATGGGTTTGGTTAGAATAAGTGGGGTTTAGTTAGCACGAGTTTGGTTAGAATAAATGGGGTTTAGTTAGCATGGGTTTGGTTAGAATAAATGGGGTTTAGTTAGCACGAGTTTGGTTTGGTTATATTCTTAGGTCGCCTGATAAATTTGATGTCGCACTTGTCTACGAAGTGCTACATGTGGCTTGTCACACTGATTTTTTTTTATGTTTCCATATGGACATATCATAAAGCTTTTATCCAAAAGCTCAGTCTTGAGGATTTATTAGCTCTGATTCTACCACTATGTTGAGAGATCTATGTTTTCTACATAAGTAATATGTGAGTTAATTAGAATTCCTATTGATTATGTAAGGAAGTGCACAGTCCATGGCAAAAAAAAAAAAAAAAAACAGACAGCTATTCATCCCCTCTTGCAATGTAAGGTTACTATGGAAACTGCTTAAAGATTAGCGTTTCATGGTGCTTTCACACTGCACAGAGACTCTGAGATGAAGTCTCATTTTTATTTCAAAAAAAGAGCTGGTGCTGAAAGACTTTCAGAGTGTACACCGAATCCGGTGTTCCAAATTCATTCAAGTCCATGATGAATGCATACACACAATCACCAATCGCACACACACACACAAACACAAACACTCTCTCTCTCTTGCTCTCATTCAACAAACCCTAATGGCAAATTCAGCAGAGAGATTGGGAAGCCACAGCCAATAGCATGGTGTGTGTGTGTGTGTGTGTTGGTGACGATGTGAGGCACTTTTACACCAGCAGCCAGAGCCTTGCTGCTGAAATGAGGTCACGAGCGAAGAGGAAACACCTACTACCATCGACAAAAAGGACGAGCAAACACAGATAAAACGTGCGCTCTGCTACACACTGGAATAAAGCAAGTAAGATCCATCGCGTGTGTCATCAGGACCAGAGGCGCCATAATGGGTGAAAAGCTCTGAGTGGTCTTACACTTACACACTTATGTGTTTTAAGCTAGACTGGTGGGATGGGGATGGGGTTGCCAAGTGTACGAATTTCTCAGGGGGCCCAGGATTTTTTCTAATCAGGACACAAGAAACACACAGTCACATACATTTCAACAGCTAACAGACTCAGACTCTATTCAAACGATTTTTGTCTCTCTCTTAAATTTACTAAGCCAAAGAAATATATACGCTGTGTTATAATTAAGTAATATCGCATGAGCAAGAGTGTACTTATACTGAATATCGACATAGCTGTGATTCAACGTAGGCTGTAGCTAATCACAGACGTGCTGATATTTAGTACAACAGCACGATTGCGAGTGCAATATTGTTTTCATACAATGGTTCTATGAACAAGAAATGAATATCGAGTAACTGACATGGCCAACTGTTCTGTTTATTTAGCAGAAATAGATCCCGAAGAAGCCACACTCTCTTTATTGCATGACGGCTAGCTGGCTAGCTAGCTCACATTGATTTGTACATTCCCGTTAAAGGTGCTTCTGGTAAAACTGGCATCCCTTCTTCCTTTTTTTTTTAATCTTCATCTGACCAGCTTTCGAAGTTATATTCTTGAAAAGTATCGTTTGCCATGTCTGCTGATGATTAGTTACTACGTTACTATAGTAACCGTTTCGAACTAGGAAGTGGAAGTTTACGTAGTGAACCCATACGAGCGATATAAGGGCCTTTCACACTGTGGGAACCTTTTCATAGTACCTGAACTAATTGTGGAACTACCCAATTTTTTGGCTTTTTCTCCGGAACTGGGTGTACCAGATTTTAGTACCGGACTGCCTTTTTTCGAGAACCAAATTAGCTCCTACTCCGGAGCAGGGTCTAACCAGCACAACCGGTACTATCCGTGACGTAAGTAGACGTTGATTGGCCAAACGCGTA
>JAKKZJ010000025.1:14035952-14054349 GCA_033441845.1 Pangasius mekongensis | reverse complement strand
CATGGTGAGATCCAAAGAGCTCTCTGAGGCCTTCAGAAAGAAGACTGTTGATGCTGAGGAGTCTGGTAAGGGATATAAAAAGATCTCGAAAGAATTTCTAATCAGCCATTCCACTGTCCGGAAAATCAGGTGTGCAAGGAGGAAACCTTTGCTGTCTAAGAAAAACATGAGAGCAAGACTGAAATTTGCCAAAGAACACATAGACAAAGAACAAGAGTTCTGGAATAATGTGCTTTGGATAGATGAGTCTAAAATTGAATTATTTGGACACCATAACAGAGGGCATGTTTGGATGGTTGGTTGAATGGTGTTATGGTTTGGATGCTTTGCTGCAGCAGGATCTGGCCAGCTCACCATCACAGAATCCACTATGAATTCTACATTGTATCAGAAGGTGCTTGAGGAACATGTGAGACCATCTGTCTGAAGCGGAACTGGACATCATGACAGTGACCCAAAACATACCAGTAAATCCACCAAGGACTGGCTGAAAAGTTAAAAACGGAGAGTTCTGGAACGGCCAAGTCAAAGCCCAAATCTAAATCCTATTGAGATCCTGTGGGGTGACTTGAAACGGACCGTGCGTGCAAGAAACCCCTCAAACATCACACACTCAAACTTTCTTCCGGTCCATGTCAGAAACTGGTAGATGGCTACAAGAAACGTCTCACTGAGGTTATTTCAGCCAAAGGGAGAAACACTAGCTATCAGGGCATAGGGTGTCCTAACTTTTTCCTCAGTTGAAATACTCATTTTTGTTGATTTCTTTTGTTTATTAAGTGAAAACAAAGTGATTTTTTTTGTTGTTTACATGCAATCACATCACTTTCATCTACAAGTACAAATTAAAACAAGATCAGAAATTGACATGTTGACATTATTCCTTAAATAATTCCTTAAAGCACAACCTCAATTCAACAGTTTCTGGGTCCTGGGCATATTTTTAGACTGACTTTATTTTTCACACATAAAATATCACATAACTTAAAACAAGATAAAGTTATTTGCTGTTGCTATGACGATATTAGATGTGATAAATTAAGCCTAAAATGCCAGTTAAATACAGAACCTGAAGATTAATGCTCCAAATTCACTATTAGAACATCAGCTAATGTTCTCTCAAAAGCATGCATACTGAATAAATATCCATTTTTTTCCTAGCATTAACGTAAGTGTTATGATTTGCGACTCAACATGAGCAATGCATCTTCGCGCAGGAATATTTTTTATCTGTTCACGCCGCACGAACAAACATAACACAAATGACTTCCTGTTCGCTTCTTATGAGCTCTATCTAGAGTATAACATTGCCTTGTGCACCCTATATAGTGCACTACATGTAGTGTGCACCATGAGATTCAGCCACAGAAACAAATGTGGAAAAACAAGGCTGAATGGAAAGTGCATAGGAAGTGCATCTGTCTTCACATATTTGCTCTTACAACAGTAAAAAGTGCTCAAATTATTCAAGTACAATTTATTTTAAAAAACTACCTACGTAGATGTAACAGAGCCACCATTTCTTGACACAATTTACACAAAACCTGGGACAAGTACTGCCAAAACACAGATGTACCTCCATTCCTCACTTCCATTCTCCCTAAGTATCATTATCTCTAGGTTTAAGGATATCCTAGCCTGGCCTTGACAATGGGTATGTTGGTACAATAAGATGTATTTAAAATATAAAACATATAAAAAAATCTGTGTTTTATACACTGATCAGCCATAACATAAAAACCACCTGCATAATATTGTGTAGGTCCCAAAACAGCTCTGACCCGTCAAGGCATGGACTCCACAAGACCTCTGAAGGTGTGCTGTGGTATCTGCCACCAAGACGTTAACAGCAGATCCTTTAAGTCCTGTAAGTTATGAGGTGGGGCCTCCGTGGATCAGACTTGTTTGTCCAGCACAGATGCTCGATCGGATTGAGATCTGGTGAATCTAGAGGCCAAGTCAACACCTTGAACTCTTTGTCATGTTCTTCAAACCATTCCTGAACAATTTTTGCAGTGTGGCAGGGTGCATTATCCTGCTGAAAGAGGCCACTGCCATTAGGGAATACTGTTGCCCTGAAGGGGTGTAATTGGTCTGCAACAATGTTTAGGTAGGTGGTAGGGGTCAAAGTAACATCCACATGAATGCCAGGACCCAAGGTTTCCCAGCAGAACATACCATCACACTGTCTCCACCAGCTTGCCTTCTTCCCATAGTGCATCCTGGTGCCATCTTTTCCCCAGGTAAGCAATGCACATGCCCCCAGCCTTCCACATGATGTAAAAGAAAACGTGGTTCATCAGACCAGGCCTCCTTCTTCCACTGCTCCATGGTCCAGTTCTGTTGCTCACATGCCCATTGATGGTGCTTGCAATGGTGGACAGGGGTCAGCATGGTCCCTCTGACTGATCTGCAGCTACGCAGCCCCATATGCAACAAGCTGTGATACACCGTGTGTTCTGACACCTTTCTATCATAGCCAGCATTAACTTTTTTCAGCAATTTGTGCTGCAGTAGCTCCTCTGTGGGATCGGACCAGATGGGCTAGCCTTCGCTCCCCTTGCGCATCAATGAGCCTTAGGCTCCCTGTTGCCGGTTCACCGGTTGTCCTTCCTTGAACCACTTTTGGTTGGTACTAACCACTGCATACCAGGAACCCCCCACAAGACCTGCTGTTTTGGAGATGCTCTGACCCAGTCGTCTAGCCATCACAATTTGGCCCTTGTCAAAGTCGCTCAGATCCTTACACTTGCCCATTTTTCCTGCTTCCAACACATTAACTTCGAGAACTGACTGTTCACTTGCTGCCTAATATATCCTACCCCTTGATAGGTGCCATTGTAACAATAATGTTATTCACGTCACCTGTCAGTGGTTTTAATGTTTCGGCTGATTTGTGTAAGCATTAGCCTTTTGAATAAAAGTAACATTTTTAGATCACTTACAATGATATGTATTTCTTTGGCAGCATATAAAGTTTATAGCTGACAGCAATGTAACTGCTCATTCATTTATTTCTATAAAACTAAAAGTTTCATGATATTGTGGCATATGTGAACATAAAGCGGCTTTTATACCTGTAGCTGTCATTATAAACGCTCCTTTAAATACGTCTATTGGCTCATGCGTTTTTGATTGTTTCAGAAAGAGTTTAATATAAATAATATGGCAAGTAACAGCGGTCAACAAAAATTCCAATGCACCAGCCTGCAAAATCACCGAGGTATATATATGGACAACACTAAAATTACCCGACCACTGAAGAAGAAAAAAAAAAAAACCCACAGCGGCAATTTGGTGTGTAATTTTGTCAGAAGAGGGAGAAAAACACCAACATGGACAATCTGGACAGAAACAAAATTCACAGAATAGCACCTGCTTATAATGGAATTGCCCCATGGAAGATCCCCTTGGAAATCTAATCCTGTCTAATTCAACGAAGATGGGCTGATCACAATCAGAAAAGACAGAAGTACGAGATTCACTTTCCTTTCAAGCGCAATGCACTCCACCCCTCTTAAGTTTTTTCCACAGACTTCTGTGGTTTTGGTTTGCTGGGTGCTTGAGTGGAGAAAGGAAGTGAGAGAGTGGCTTTAAAAGCATCGGCACACACACCTCTCACGTGCCTGTGGAACGTGGATATACTGAGCCTGGGATGTCTGCCAAGCCACACAGCTTTGGGCATCTGTCTATAAGTTATGAGCCCTTTCTAGCATCCAGAGATGTTTCAAGTACAGTACTTTTTCTCCAGGGTGCCTTTGCAGACATAGCCTTGTCTTTTAGTCTTTTTTTCAGGGTTTTCTGTATGTGTGTGTGTGTGGGAGAGAGACAGAGTTTTTCTCTACTCTAATACATTTGAGCCAACTCGTTAACTATCCCTTCAGGTGGTTTAAGTGTGTGTGTGGATCCAGCTGGGGCAATACACACATTCTAGGGTGTTCTATGAGCATACAGAAATAGGCTTAATCAGAAGACTGATCTTTAAATGTCTCCCATTCTCTACACACACATTCTACAATACTCCAATTTAAAATATCAATAAAAACAGGCTTATTCCACCACAAATGACCTGAAGTCAGTCATTCAAAGTCATACAAGAAGGCCTTATACTGAAAGGCCAGGTTAAGATCAAAAAGGTGCCCAACTTGTGTTCTATGTGTGCTTTCACATATGCAGTGTTTAGTCCACTGGAATGGAATCCTGGTGCATTTTCCACTTCTTAAGGCCGGTGAGAACACAGCAATCAGGTACGGAGCAAAACAACCCCGTCTGAGAACATCTGAGCGAGGTGGTTTCCATGTGAGCGCTAAGCTCACATGGAAAGTGATGCAGTGAGAAACCCAAAAGAAGGATGTGAACCAAACACGTATTCTGGTGTGCAGGGTACTTTTTTTGTAGATTGAGCCATGGGGTGCAAACTGAAGCAGAGGACAGAGCTACTGAACTGTGATGTGTCTTGGATATTTGAAAAGGAAAACAAACGTTGGATGTGAAACCCAATTGAGGGTGAATTTTGTGATTTTTCACGCACTTGGCGAAAGTTTATTTACCTTTTTCCTTCTCTGTATTTTTGATCAGTTTAGGACGCTAAACTGATCAGATTTGTTTATTTATATGCAGTGTGAAATCACACCAAACCAAAAACGAACCAAAAGTATCAATTTTGCTTTTGGCAAACGTAGGTGTGAAAGCACCCTGATAAGTACATAATGCTGTATAACAAAGCAAGTAATCCTAATCCTCTAAGATTTACTGTACAATATAGCAAACTCACCAAATCAGCTTTCAGACTCTGATAGCATCTTCGTAACATGTTTTGTTTGTGGTGTACCACGCTGAAATGCTTACACTAGATTGGGGCAAAGCTGACTGATTAGAAGATGATTATAATGTTTTTAGTTTTTCCCCACAGTTTTTGGCCTAAAGTCACTCTGTGATCTCTATGAAAGAAATCATAAGCTCCATGAGATAACAGGGGAAAACCGATACTGGAGATGTAGACCAGAAATTTTACTCGTGTTCAGAAATCACCAGCATCATAATTCAACGAAAAAAAACAACATAAAAAAAGAGCACCTCAGATTGAGGTGTGTCTTTATCCTTGCCCTAGTACAGAGTTGCTAGATATTGCATGCTTAAAAAAAGCGTCTGACAGCACATCAGCCGATGGTTAATCTCCAGAGGCTTATCTTATACAGCAGCTGAACTGTGCTCATCCATAGCCAGGGACATCATCATCATCATCATCATCATCATCATCATCATCTTAATTGGCCCAAAACCCTATGACAGGAAGCCAGGGACAGTGTGAGTTTTTAAAATGAAGACTCAGCGTTCTTACAAGGAAACGTCAAGCTTTATTTTATTTCATTTTTCCTTTATGACCCCAATTTCCCTGAAACTACCTGCATTGCAGTGGCAGCTAAGGGCCTCCAGGACGGTGCTCTATTCATTATTTAGGCTTCAGTCCCCCTCCATTCTCACTTTATACTGAGTGAATAAACAAGGTCAGGCGTGTTTGGAATGAAAGCACAACCACTACTATCACCGCCAACAATTTGACCCTCACCAAGGCTGATATACATACCGAAGCTGATGATTTAAGACTGGACTTTGTGCTGTAGCACTAAGCAAAGCTGTCTTCTGTTGTTATGCGCTCTGTTAGCAAATCCATGTTAACCCAAAACAGCCTTTAAATTACACCTGTGCCATTAATAACATGTTTATGGACAAACGACTCAGACTTTTAAGGAAGATTCCAGGCAAAAAGTGCAATGTTTGCACGATATCTACTTCCTCATTACTGCTCTAAAAGAAAACCAGCCCTAAAAACACTAAATATGATAATCACTGTGATCAGGGCCATAACCAGAATAAAAATTTCATTGAGATCCAGGCTGCAGCAATGTGACCCACATTTTTCATACAGCATAATGATAAATGTGTACTACACAACTTGCTAATTTCTAATCTCATAAATAAGCTGCTCTGACTCAGGTTAGACTGGGTTATTTTATTGGGTTAAATATTTCCATATAGGTGACATTCTACGCCTACATTACCAGGATGTCACTGTTTCCAGATTTGACAACTGGAAATACAACAAGGGAGGTTAGCTAAGAAAAGAAAAAACCTCTTCCAAATCTACTGAGGTCTGGACCTCGGTGTCCTCATAGGTATTTATGACCAGGGCTGTGATTACTTAACGTGTGCTGGCATTCCTAGCTGAATAACCCCACGTTTACACTAGCAAGCGACAAGTCTCTTGTTTTATGTCTCTTGTGGGCGTCTAGCAACTATTAACAACTGTTAGCTCTAGTGTTAATGCTTGTGGTCATGCATTGTTCCGGTAGCAGCCAAATCGTAAATACTTCTAAAGCTACGTAATTAAAGACAAATGATGTAATGCACTAATCAATGTGAGAACTGGTTGTTTGATTTACATGTTACGTATTGGCAAGCTAACTTTACTAGATATGTACGCTCGTTAGAGGCACCAACGCTCTCCACTGCTTCTTAAGCTTTATTTTTTTATGGTTAAGTTTTTCCATGGCATGTTTTTGTGCATTAAATAGTAAATGGGAACTCATTGAAGGTAGGAACTAAAGTTGCGAGTTGGGAACTGAAGAAACGACGGACCGCACAGGCCACAGGATTGGTCCAGGAAATCATTTGAGCCTCTCATTTGGATTCGTCAAACTTTGCATAGACGCTGTTGCTTGCTAGTGTGAATGTAGTCTAATAACAATGAAAAGATGGCTCAGGTCATCTAAAGTTTATTAGTTATCACATTTCTATAACCACACCAAGCCAAAAAGCAGTTGAAGCAGAATAAAGAATGAGCTGCCAATGCATTTTGGAGAAACTGAGGCACTGTACTGTACTACAGACACGATTGAAGAATTGAATTCACAACAATCACAGACATCTGGATTTTTTTTTTTCCCTCCATGGCAAGTAACATTCAAGTAACTCAAAAACTATTCCTAAAGACAAGGATCTGCTTTATTTACATAGGCTGCTGTATAAACACAGCTAAGAACCAATAACTTCGAGAATTAAAACGCACACCACCAACTATTTCCCATACCCTCTAATTCCAAACCAAAAACCCACGTCTCAGTCAACCACGGGAATTCCTACAGGTATCAACATGCTCAGAGGAAGCAGGTCCCACATCCCCGGCTGCACGGATAACGGAATTCCTCACATCAGTCACAGAAACCTGTGGTGACACGCAGATGCATGTCTTATACACGAATATGTAGTCTGCATAACTAATATGTTGGTGGTATGATAATAATGTCAACTTCAAAGCGTTTGCTAAGCTGTGATGTATTGATGCTTCTGGGAACCCATCGGCGTCTGGGACAATTCAGGAGGTTTCTCACTACACGGAAATCTAGACTACATAAATCAATGACAGTAAAAAAAAAAGTTTCAAAGTCACATGCTGAATTTTTAGCATCCGACAGCTTCAAGGAGTTGATCTCAATCGCTACCAAATCTCCACTTCAACACAAGCAACAGCATGTGCATCACTGTAACCTATCTGCTACTACGTACACTTTGTATTTATTAAGGCGGTTTGTATTGTGACACCTGGCTATTACCATTCGGCTAGTTTGCGTGATCAGAGTTACTACCATGCTAGCTAACATTTGAGAGATTAAGAATAAAGATGTTGTTAGTAAGCCTTAGCTAACTAAAGTTTTCCCACATTCCTTGGTGAAAGAGGAATTGTGATCTGTAGCTTTTGTGAATCTTCCTTCTACATTTACTTTGATACTTTGTGTAAATATATAAGAGTTCATATTTTCTACTTTAAGCTCCCTGGAGGACTAGCGGTTAGGCCTTGGTGCGCTCACCGCCATGGCCTGGCTTTGATTCCCGGCCTGGGAACCGACCCCAGCCGCTAATGCGCGCGGCAAGAAGAAGAACAATAAAGAAGAAGAAGAACAAGCTTTAATTTGTGGGATTTTTTTTTTAACCACATTTGATCAGGCTAAAAAAAATAAAAGTTACACATCTTTGGGGCAGACTGATCAAAACAGTGGCTTCTTTGACTCCCTGTGGTTGAAGACATATCTTCTTTTCTTGCCCATGGTGTAAATTTTCCTCTCCTCTCGACCTTCTCTTTCTGGGGCATATATAAGGCCTTTCCATCATGCAAGCAAGCATCTCTATGACAAGCCTTGTTGAGAACCTTGATGTGTCTCCAGTGCAAATCAAAGGGCATTAAACATTAAAAGTACTGTCAAACCCAGAAGCCGTATGAAAGTAGGGCACGGAGACTGCTAAGAGGCAGAAAAACTGTCGACGTTACTCGGCTCTCTCTACTCTTTTATTCAGGGATGTATTAAATATGTAAATTACTGTACACGCATGTTCAAAAGATTCATGGTTTACATCCACTATGGGGAAAAAAAAAAGAGAGATTTCTTATTAAATTTGTATCCTGGATTGCCTATTTTTGCCCAGACACGCTTTAAGTTCAAGGTAATGAGAGATTGGTGTTAAAATGCCAGACAAGGTGATACACCAAAGAGCCAGTGAGGCGTCACGGTGAAAGATAAGCTAACGGAAAGTCAGCAAAGCTAGTCATATTCCTCAAGGGTGAGACAACACCTGTCACTAACCCCCAAATCAGACATCATGTCACCAAGTGGGCATGCTGGGAAGTTTTATAGGCGTGCTTTTAGGATGAGGGCTTTTAGGGCTTCCCTTGAGCTCTCACACTGGTAAAGTGATGGAAGATGGGAAGTCACTTTCGGGTGAATCCACCATGGGCTTGAGCATTCTACCGGAGCCACTTGTTTATCTTTGTCTAGACCCAGTCAAAACACTAGAGGACTGTGTGTGTGTGTGTGTGTGTCTCTTTTAATTCCTATCCCTCACTCCGCCTTGATCTTCACCATGTTTGGTGGAACAAACAGTCAAAACATTCATACTTTACTTTGCCAAACAATTAACTGTTATATTCTCTCTATGACAACAGCATGATGTTTTTTTTTTTTCAATATGAAGCTTTATAAGCTTTCTGATGGACATTAAAGCCTAAAATATATATTTACAAAGCATAAGATTATGTTTAGGCTGTTCTATGACAGAGTAATAAAGGGGTTAAAATGTTGTATTTTTATTTTGACATTTTTTTTAAATGTGATTTTTAGTCAGTCACATGACCTCTAAAGTTTTTTTTTTTTTTTTTTTTTTTTTTTTTGCAATCCCACCTATGCCCCCTATGAACATAATTTTTATTTTTGAGAGTATATGTTAATACATACTCAAACTTTACTAATAACAGGGGTGAAATATATTGAATTTAGGAATAAATTAAGATAATATATATATCAGTTATTTTACAATAAATGTTATAACTAAACTACAATAAAAGTTGGCCTGGATAAATCTGATATCAATCCCTAACTACCGAAGAGAAAATTAGAATTAAATGGTTAAAAAAAAACAAATAAATAATTTAAATGCAAAATAATCGTAAGATGTTTGGTAATGGTTAGTGAACTCGCTAAGCAATAAGACGAAGGCCACAGAGATTGATATCAGCAACCCCCTCCCTAACTTCAGGCCCAGGTATCTTCCTTTGTTATGCATCTGGCTGGTAAGAAAACAAAAGAAGGGAATCGCAGCGACCCTAGCGTCCTAACTAATTATTCACGAGGTTGGACCCTAATCGCTCCGTCATCAGTCAGAGGTTTGAGTGACAGCGGGGGCTCCGCCACATTTATTCATCTTATTTCAGTGAGACACGTTGCTAAGGCCGTTACAAACACAAGTGAAGAAAAAGAAAGTAGAGAGGCGGATAAAGACAGACTATTACTCTTTTTTTTTTATATATATGCAGCTCTCTGTATTTTTTCATTATGCTTAAGTGGTATCTAAATACCCAGAATGATTTTATTGGATTTCATAAACCCTTTCAAAGCATTTTATGTGGAAATTTAATGGCAATTAATTGGACAGTAGTTTATTGTGACTGGGATGGGATTCCCAGGAAATAATTGGGAGACGTTATGTGCAAAGACAATGCCTTACTAAGAAAAAAAGACCTTTTTTTAGTGGCTGATTCGCAGTAAGTTTTGCACAGTAGGAGGAAAAGCCTAAAGCCTAAAGTCAGGAGTAATGCTTAGAGTGGTTTTAAAATGATGCAGCTGTTGGCCCTTTGGACGAAAATAATATACAGTAGCTATTCGCTGAATGAATGGGTCCCTGGAGGACTAGAGGTTAGACTAGTGGTTATTGTAATTCTACAACACACAAAGACATTCTATACAATTGTGTGGTTCCAAATTTGTGGCAACAGTTTCGGGAAGAACCACATATGGGTGAGATGGTCAGGTGTTCACATACTTTTGGCCATATAGTGTATGTCAAAGCCTGTGTAATGAGTGTTTTATTATAAATGTGGATGTGTGCATCCGGGTGAACATCTGTAAAGGTGTGCTAATCCCGTGGAGTGGACTTTTTAAAATGATTAATACAGACACGAATCGAGTCAATATGCCACTGTGGTTTTCAAAATAGTGATTTTTGAAGATAGTGAAAATAGTGATTTAGACATGCTACAGCACGTTTAATAATACACAGGCATGTCCTGATCAACATGTGATTAATCAGGCAGCTGTACAGGTCGAAATTTGCAATACGTGAGAGTGCAAGAGTTGCCTCTCAGCCCTTCCTGTGATGTGTCATGATGGATGGCTTGAGAGGAAGTTGTTTAACACTCCTTTCCACCACGTTGTGTTAACCCCGTTGTTAGGGCAAGTGCACCTCAGGGCAAACATTGCAGTGAGGATCCTTTCATGACCCTTTGAACCAATCCATCTGGCGGTCTCAGAGACAGTAATAATAATAATAAAAAAAAAAAAGAACTCTGCCCTAACATCAACAGCGTGTCTCGGAGTTCATCACAATGAGTGTGTAATTACAAGTCTACCAAGCTTTCATGAGAAATGGCGCGGGTGAAATTTTAAGATGGCACCATTTGCACGGTGTAGATAAACAAATGGGGAGCAGATTTGTTTGGTGAGCAGCTCAGTCCTGACCATTTCAACCCTAAACTGTGCTTTTCCATCTATTCTGCAAACTCTCTCTGCAAGAACGTGCCATCTTGGTTACATTTTACATTGACAGAATTCAGATTTCTAATGCCACCCAAAATGATTAACCACTACTTCCTGTATGTGAGGAAGACACGAAGCGGAGTTACTCTTACCACCCCAAAGTTGATTATTTTCCTACAATAGTTTTTTTGCCAACAATTAAAACCTTACCATATCAAAGATTAGACATTTCTCTTTGCTACATAACATGCTTTTTTTTTTTTTTTTTTTTTTAAATCAATTTATGTGAAGCTGTCCAAGTCTATAGCCATTCAAGTCTATAGAAATGATGACGTATCAGAACCGGCACTACTGTGTTGATTAATTTTCTACAACACCTGACCAATCAAACTGAAGAATTCAACAGCAATGTCAAAGTATAAGTTAATTATAAAGAATTGTAAAGTATTGGCATGTTATATTAACTTTATTTTTATGCATGATTAAACCTTGCAGTTTAGAATTACTATTAATGATATCATTTGGTCCGGAATAGACCATGTGTTTGGAAAACATTTCCGAAAGGTCTGTGAAGGATTCAATCTTGACAGCAAAAAATAAAAACTCTTTATCGACCACCATCTAAATGTACTACAGCAACACAACACAACACAACAATAAAGTGCTCTTGTTGTGGAACTAATTGAAGCATTGCCCGAGAAGTGTGCTATACTATTTTTCTGTGCTTCTTTGAGGCTGTGTGTGTGTGTAGGGAAAACTCTAAAAGCACTTATGCTAAGTGTGACCAATCAGAGCTCAGCTGTCCGCAAAGCTGCTTAAAGCAACAAGGATGATGTTTTAACTATAGCGCCTTCACTTCCAGGTCACTGGATGATAATCATCATCAGAATCATCACGTTGCTTTTCTGTTAGCTAATACTCAAGTAAGAAGCGTGATGGGTGCATTCAGTGCTGTTTGCCTGTCCACAAACACTAGTGTGTGCCTCTATATACGTTTGTGTGAAGCTGGCCTAATAAACCAACAGGACAATGGATTTGGCTGCAGGGCCACTCTAAGCTGAGCAAGAAGAGTTGCAGCATTGAGGCCTGGTAAAAGGTCTGGCCACATCTCCCTCAGGTTTCTGTTACTAAGCAGACACAATGTTCAGGACATGGCTGCCTTGTGGCCTTTACATTGGCAAAAGCAGCACACAAGCTGGCAAGCCAGTCCCTCCATTACACATTACACACTGTGGAATCCCTGCTCTTATGCTGAAGTACTGAATCTCCAGTACCAAATCCATACTTGAGTTTTACAGTCGGTACATGTTTCACGTGGTCGGGGTCTATATTTTTGAATATTCAATCTGACAGGAGTGCTGGTTGAGAGTTTGTTGCTTGGGTCATCAAGATGCGCCCACTGTGGAAGTCTGAAAGCTATTCAACTGAGAGGTTTTTTTTTTGCAGTTCTGAGAAAATCCCAATCTTATGATGAAAAAGCGTAGAACCGCCCTTGTCATAGTGTCATAGTGTAGCTGTCTCACGGCTAATACGTTACTATGCAGCATTTGCCTCAGTAAATGTGTCGATGATTCTATGCCCGCACAAACTGCTATACTTCTCGAAAAGTGCTTTGTCTCAGTGGTTAAGTCTGCCAAATTTGAGTTTGATTCAATTACAGCTGTAAATGTAAGACGTAAAATTGCTCGCTTTCCATAGGAAAACAGTGGCGTAGCTGGTGCCAAGTGATTTCATCGCTCATCAATTGAAAGTGCAGTAGTCAAGTATTATTTGAATAATGCCTTAGAAATTCTGCCAAACGCCAAAACTTACACCATGGCCAAGAAAGCTGTGCGATACACATCACAGGACGATAGAAAAATGTCTGATCGATATCACTCAAGCCACATCACCCATGTCACATAAGCCACTTTTTCCGGCAGCCGATTTACGTCACTACGTCAGAGTTAGGAGCTACTGCCGGTGCGCTGTAACAAAAACATAAACAAGCATAGAGGAGCGTGAGGTACGTCCGTCGTTTAGATTCCTGAAACCTGAAGTTGAATAATGTTTTAATATTCACTTTTTATATTTTGTAATCATACTGTACCCATTTCGACGGTGTTATGTTTTTCTTGTTCTCGTTTTTTGGCAATAGTTCTGTTCAATGTCACTTCCAATGTTCAGTGTCACAGAAGGAGATAAGAAAATGTGTCCTTCACTGGCATTTAGTTCACAGAATGTTCGCAGAAAGCCATGAATGTAATTCATGTAATAAACAGTTCACCATCGTCACCCTCTGTGATGGAGGTGTCTGAGATGTCTTAGCTAGTTGAGTGCCTTTGATTTTTTCTACATTTACTGTACAAATGTCATTTTTTTTGGCTGAACATTTAATAAGTCTGTACAGCTACACAAATAGCCAGTCTAAGATTTGATAAATTATTTTCATGACTACTAATTATCTTAAATATTTAATAAATGATTAATCTGACACAAGAATATTCAAATTTGAAGCTTTACCCCAGTGACTTTTCTTTTGCCTCGGAGTGCAACATCAGCAATGACTGTAGCTAGTCAAAGATGCCGAGCTAGAAAAAGTCCCCGTGGAAAGGTACGCTGATGAAGGTGCAAGCCTAGCTTTCTGCTTCGTCATCCATTCCTAAAGTACCATAATCATCTTAGCTTCAAACACACTACAGCCTCAAGGTAAACCACACATCCTGAGCACTTACACACCTGTGCAGTTACCTCCCTTCTGAACAGGGCCATCAACTCTTGATTCTGATTGGTCAGCAGGTGTTGATTAGTGTTCTATAACAGCAGCTCTGATAGTAGCTATAGTTCAAAGTTTGTAGTAATGCATTTCTTCAAATGCGTTATCGTTTCCATAGCAACTCACTCATTAGACTTCTACGGCGACTACTCCACGTTTAAAAAAATGTGTGTAACTGCTGACATTATGAAGTTCTCCGTGAGGCGATGTTTATTTAACAACAGTCAGAGGTAAAGCTGTTACTTTAAGTTTTCTGACACAGGAAAGAGGGTTTGCGTTTGTTTTCCTCTCGTGTTTTATTCCTTACCTGTTTCACATAATATGAAATATCAGTTACCCCACATTAATTTTCTACCGTTTGTCTCGCCCACTGACCAACTCGACTCTTCCTAGCTAACGTGTTTGTGTAGAGCTAGCCTAGCCGTGGTGTGTAAGTGGCCTATTTTGTGTCTATTTTTTGTGTTAGGAAGTAAGCTTTAATTAATTGTACTTATTGTAGTATGTACAGGTGGTCATACAGCTAGCTAGAGCTAGCCTAGATGTAGTGTGTAAGTGGCCTATTCTGTTTCTAATTGCTTGCGTTCAGAAGTAAGCTTTAATTAATTGTATTTATTGTGGTATGTATAGGTGGTCATAGGGTAGTTGATATATTTCTGGGGGAGATCGAGGGGTGGTGGTGGTGGTGTAAAGCTCACTAATTAAGCAATTTCCACTTTGACAAAGTCAGCTTCTTGTCGGTTGACAAGCAAAAAAAAGAATAGTGCTAATTACCATCATTTAGGCTGGTAGTTTATTTTGTTTAGGCCCAAACTACATCTAGAGTATTAGGCTGTAACATTATAGAATTAAAAAAAAAAAAACATCATCCACTATTTGAGCTAAACTTACTGTTAATAACTTTTTAGCTAAGCATCATTACTACAAAGTGTACATTACTGTATATGTAATACATCATTAAACATGCAAAAAATGTCTAAAATGTTCTGCTTTATGAACAGTGATGATCTGAAAGTATACATTTATCGAAACATGAGAAACCTGAACCCACTGTTTCAACAGAAATTAGAAGTGTTTGCATCCACAAATACTGATTGTAGCATTAACCTAATTTCTATGCTTAGAATTTGACTGTTTGACTGGGAATAATGTGTCTGCCAGAGAAATTACAGCCTTACGAAGCCAAGCCTTTTTTTAACCTCAATCTCAGACTGGAGACCATACACTTTAGTGTGTTTATTTTGACTGCAAAACACAGCAGGCTCGCAAATGCCTAGTCTGTCTCCTCTTATTAGATGTTCGCATGGGATATTATACACCAACCCACATAAACACAAACACACACTTCCCAGGACCACACACTTGCTCTCATTTTTCTCGTAGCATGTTTGCACAAGCTTATGTCGGACTTTCATTAGCAATTAATCAAACCAGCTCAAGTCAGGCCGACCCCACACCTTGAACACGTCGACACACTCATCATATCAACACGCTACTCAGAGCAGTAGCTGAATGGGACTTTTCACGCCTCTATTGTTGGGATTTCAAATTCGGATAAGTAGTAAAAACACAATGAGGTGTTTTGTGACAAAGTATATTTTCCAATAACAGCACATCCGAAAATGGTTTATTCCACTTATACCCCAGCAATTTGCCAACAATTTCAATGAAGAAGCACATCATACTTTTTATCCATTTAACGCTACGGAACGCCTACGAAATAAGTTCGTTTCTGTTATCACTTACATTATAGCAGCTCTAAACCATCGTTCCATCACAAGTTTCTCTCGTGAAGTTAACAATACAAATAAATGCAGCGTGTTGTGTTTCAACTCTTGCGCTTTACCTCTGACTGCTACAAAGCACTGACTCTGGAGACTCCTTCCAAATGTTAAATCAACTTTCTCCTTTACCATATCATACAATTATACATTTTTTTTTATTAAAAACCAACACTTTTTCCCAGATTTTCTGGAGCATCTGACATCCAAGTCCCTATGAATGAGTTGTTATTATAGAAATGATATGTATTAGAACGAGTACATTGATATAAACCATATGATCTGAATTAGAGCTTCAGCAAGTCCAAGTTTACTCTTTGAGTTTCGAGCAAGCTTGACGCAATCTGTCTGATCCTGCACAAGTTCAGGAAGATAATGTCATCTTTAATTAAGTCAAGTTTAAACTCACTTCCTTCCCTCAAGCCTGGCATTCAGCATTCTTAATCTTCCTAAGATTAGACCCATGTGTGCAAAGGTGGTTCTGGACCCGCAATTATAAACTAGGAGGTAATCTGTGGCTGCTTGGCTACCTGACCTAAGAACAACCTTTACACCAAAGCTCATGGCTGACGTGACCTTTGCCCCTGTGGAGAGACACTCAGACTCTCACCAGCCAAAGGGGGCTTGGGGAGGGGTGGAACGACAAGGCCAGTATCTCAATCCTGCCAAAGCTCTCCGGGAGACTTTCAACAAAGAGAACCCACGCTGTGCTCTCTGGTACATAACAAAAGCAGACACACTCTCTAAGCGAAGATGGTAAGCATGGCCAGGCCACGTATATAACAAGCCTGTTAAAAGTACATGAAAGTTTACGGATGGCTCAGAACAATATTCTAGCATTGTCGTTTGTTGCCCAAGTCCATTAGTGTTCACTACTAGTGCTCACAGCTGTTTGTTTTTGATTTCACGTCCCTTTTGGTTTGATTAGTACCCCTGCAGGGGATGGAGGGGTCCGCCTGAGAGGGCGGAGGGAGCAAGAAAAAGGAATCATTTCCCTTTTGATCAGACCCTACACAGGAAAAAGAGATTATTCTCTCGTTTGACCTACATGCCTTAATCTTTCCCTGTTCAAATCATTTTGTTCATGTCGCTCTGAGAACACAGGCTGCTTCGATAAAAACAGGTCATAACAGTGACATCAGTGAAAACGAAAAGCCATGGTCACATATCACATCACCACCTAATGCATTTGATTTCAAGGCAGCAACTGGAGTGCTGGCTTCACTGCACCTCCGGCTGCACCTGAGCAGCATCTTGCAATTAAAGAAATACAGCACTCTCTCAATTCCTCTTCAAATCAGAGGGGCAGATGTTAATTAAAGAAGAGCGCCTGCTGCATAAACGTGCCCATGTATTACAGAGATGTACTTCATTACCATCCAAACGTCATCATCCTGCACATATGCTTCCTACATGACTGGGCTTAAGACCACATCCAGTCTAGATATAGAAGTAATGAAGCCTCGGATGTGTATGCAGTGCACGGATATGGAACATTTTCCTGTAAATAAGCGGAGAGAAGCCATGGCACACCTTCCTCACCCCGAACAGCACAGAAACCTCGGAGTATGATCGGCACCACTTACTCGTGACCACCTCAGCGTGTCAAAAATCGACAAATCCATTGGAGCTCGACTGCTTAGTGGCAGTTTGGATCATTGGGAAGCGAACGCGCAACCGGGGCGCGACGCAGGTGCTGGTTACGCATGCAGGCGTGTGATACATGATAATGTGGAAGGCTGGAGAGGGGAGGGAGGGAGGGGGGGGGGGGTGCATGTTCAGGAGCTCACCAGTACCTTAAGGACTTCTTAAGATACTGCAAGGTATCGCAATCGACGTGCATGAGAAATCGGGCGGAATTTGGCGCGAGCCTACTTACGCACGGCTTCCAGTTTGGGATCGAGCGCGGCTGCGGTCTGCTGCATGTGGCCTATTTTGCCTTGCAGCAGGCGCACGCGCTGGCTCGTGGCGACGACGTCGTCCTCGAGCTCCTGGAAGATGGAGCACGCGTGTCGGGCCAGGTCGGCGAGCTGGCGGAGGCTGCGCGCGAGCGCCACGTTGCTGATGGAGCGCAGGTCCTCGAAGAGCAAGCCCTCATCGTTGGGCACGGCGTGCCTGCACAGCAGCTGCGGCTCCACGATCCGTTTGGCGAACGGCATTTTTTGCAAATCCCAAACCACTCTGCACTCCTTCCCACCACCACCACCACCACCACCGGCAGCAGCTGCTGCAAACTAATCCGAGGGGGAAATGTTAAAAAGCAGCGCTGAAAATTTAAGCCAAACTCCATGGATCCACCATCCGGGCCTCCATGGCTTCTTCCATCTCACTACATCACATCGGGATGGAGTGCGCTGGAGGCGGCGGTTTCCCCCCCAATCAAAGTCTCCTCTCTCCTCCTCCTGATTCCTGCACGCCTTTCACTGAGCTGCTGCCTCTTCCCTCTTTTCCATCCAACGCTTTGGAGGGGTTTTAAAGGAGAGGGAGAAAACGCGGGATGGAGTGTGTGGGAGAGAACGTGCACCACGCAGCCCAGCACTAAAGCACACCAATGACATCAGACCTAAAATCATTTCTTCTTTCACACTCATTAGTCAGATTACTCAGAGTAAGGCTTTGCTTCAATTGCTATTTGGTTTGCTTACAAACTGTAACTTACATAATTAAGCTATATATATATATATATATATATATATATATATATATATATATATATATATATATATAAATGTGAGACAGACTGAGTCGCAATCAAATAAAAGCTGTCTAGCCGAGGTGAC
>JAKKZJ010000025.1:13998567-14035852 GCA_033441845.1 Pangasius mekongensis | reverse complement strand
ATATATATATATATATATATATATATAGTACTGTGCAAAAGTCTTAGGCACATGCAAAGAAATGCTGTAGAGCAAAGGTGCCTTCAAAATTAATGAAACTAAATGTTTCTACATTACAAAAATACTATAAAGAGCAGTAAACAGTAATAAATGAAACAAAGTCAATATTTGGTGTGACGATCCTTCTCTTAAAAAAAAAAAAAAAAGTAGTCCCAGGTACAATGTGTGCAGTTTTATAAGGAAATGAGCTGTAAGTGTTACATCTTGCAGAAGCAGCCGCAGTTCTTCTGGAGACTTTGACTGTCGCCTCGCTTCTTATTTCTGCAGCGAAACCCAGCAGCCTTCATTCTGTTTTTTTTTTTTTTTGTCTGAAAAGTGGTCTCTTATGTAATCTGCTGCTTTCTTTACTGACATACAAACATTCTTCAGTAACATTTAATTTTGTGCCGGAAAACTAATGTTTGGAATTCTAAAATAAAAATCTATAACAAAGTTTGTACAAAAAGAATTGGGTGCCTAAGACTTTTGCACAGTACTATATATATATATCTTCACACACCTTTATAAAACGACAAAACTTTAGCTAACCTACCTCTACTCTCAGCCACGATCAGTAAATCGGAAATCGGCTACTTATGAACAAACTCAGCAGATACATACGAATCATTCGCTGCTCGCTAGCTAATTTTATCTAACTGAAATGTAACTAACATTAGATAGCAAGCTAGCTAAGCACACAACACGCATTCATGTAAGTAAACAACATAGCGGCCAGTATGTAGCTATAAGTGCACAAAAATGACACGGAGGTAGGCTAGTTTGTAAACGAACGCAGCATCTACGTGTAGATCACAGAATGTCCCTGGTATCGCTCACTACTTGCTAGCTAAGGGTAGCTATAATGAAATTTGGCTAGCTAGACTGCTCACGCATGCACATTTCAACAATGCGGCTCAGTCAGTCAGGCAAAAATCACCTGAGTACATAGAACACAGAACCAGCATTAAATAAATATTTATCCCGAGATCTGCCGCCAGATCCGCTGTGACCCTGACCAGGATAAAGTGTTCACTGAAGATGAATGGATGAATGGATGAATTAGTTTAAAGCATTTTATGTGTGCAACCAAAATGGGTTTTTGTTGCTGATATTGTTTTTAAATTCCCAGCATCCAGAACACAACTCTGTCCTTTGGCTCAGGTAATGATTTAAGAATATTAAAGACAATGACATGTCCATTGTTGAGGGAAAGTACAAAATAAACCTCAAGGACTTTGACGCCAAGCATCTCATTGTTTTTTTCCAGTACAAGCTGTCAAATCTAAGGTTAAAATCCTCTCTAAAACCTAACGTTTTAATCCATCACTCCTCTATCGTACCATCTGTAATTACTTATTGGTAATTATATTTATTAGTCACTGATTATTGTCCTTTAACATCATGCTCCCAAGTGCTTTATTCCCTACTTAGCTAACCAACTAAATGCATTACAATTTTGGAAAGATCACAAAATTCTCGTTGTCGACGTCAGAGGTGTCGAAAAGTGACCACTCACACATGTATTAGAAACAGCGTAAGGGCAGGACAGCATTTCTTTTTTTGCCACAGGCTTAGTGGGAAGTGTATATATGGACTCTTTTGTTGATGAGATTGCTTTAAAAGTTACCTTTAAAAGCTTACCCATGAACAGGCTCACTGTTGAAATGATTACACCCAAACCCAAGAGAAAGCTCGTGACCTTGAGAAGACCTTGAACTTTGGGAAATATCTGATAAGCGGGACATAGTGTGCGTGAAGCCATTTCAAACGAGGTGTGCTGACATGACAGAAATAAGACCGTAACAACACCAGCATCTGGTGGTCCTGCAGTGCAACTGCAACTGCTTTGCAGGTGCGGATGAGAAATTTGAATAAGGTGGAAAGAAGGGTGTGTGTGTGTGTGAGAGAGAGAGAGAGAGAGAGAGAGAGAGAGGCAGACGGAAGTTCCACTGTAAACTCCATAGTAGTGTTGTTTTCACCCTCCCTACGTCTTCACCACCACATCCAGGAAGATTGACAGAATCTTCCGTGGTGAGCGAAACACATAAAAGCACATGCAGTAACGAGTCAGTTTTTATACTAAAGCTTCCGACCTATCTCGTGTGCTGTTATTTATTTATTTACTTACTTAATTCGATTTAGACGAAGCGCCCAATGGTGGCACTAGGAATCCTAAGTCTGAATAAAGTCACTGTTAAAATATGTAAAATATAATTTCATCACTACAGTCTAATAAAGTGCTACTGCATAGGATGCATTATA
Organism: Pangasius mekongensis; assembly: GCA_033441845.1. NCBI lineage: Eukaryota > Metazoa > Chordata > Actinopteri > Siluriformes > Pangasiidae > Pangasius > Pangasius mekongensis. The sequence goes on along the minus strand of JAKKZJ010000025.1, from coordinate 14,033,551 downwards.
TACCATAACTGCTTGCATTCACTAATCCACAGATGAAACATCTGATGAATACAGTATTTCCACGTTTTTAAAATGACACGTTGTTATTTATTGGACGAAGCTCAGACGTATAGCCAACTTTGTGATCTGAACACTGTGATCCTTTGTCACAAATTTCCCTTCATGCCAATTTTACATATACAAAATTGCACTTATCTGGATGGTGTACTGCACATCCTCTGCATTGCACTTTAACTAGGATCCTGAGATCCTTTGTTTCCGCAATAGTCAAGTGCCCCTGCGTTAAGAACGCGGCATGCTTTTGTCGACGCTATTGCACTTGCTACAGTGTTCAGACAAAGCATATGCAGTCTGAGTTTCTCTATCCACTTTAATCAAGGCGTAAGTCAAGGCAGGAGTCCTGTCCTGAGCCGAAGAGTGCCACCAGATCAGAGTTTCCACAGACGAATATTGCTCTATGTTTCCACATGAGTCTACCTAAAGTGAGGGTGTGTGGAATCTCCACGGCCCTGGCCTTATTAGTCAGATCCTGCAAGTGGCATTAGTGCACCTGTTTCACACGGAAAAAACACCAATAAAAGGAGATTCAGGGACCAGAGTGCTTTTTTTTATTCATTGCTTCTCTTTTTCTACAGATACTACAAAGCAAAATCCCACTGCAACACATTATAAATAAATATTTTAGAGCGAAATAAACCTAACAGGCATGTATCTACATGTATCTACATGCCTGGTAGGTTTATTTTGCTCAGTGGAGTATATGGGATCGAAAAAGAAGGTACATCGATCTAGATTTCATGTATTCCTTCATATAAAGCCACACTTTATTGAATTGATACACACTGTATATACATAATAAATGAAACAATAAATATATAAAGCAATAAGAATCATAATCAGAGCCATGCTTTACTGGCTGCGTACACTGGAATATACACGGGAATCCGACTCGGTCTTGTCCTTATCTATTCGGTGTTGTTCTTATCAGTCTAGCTGTGCTTGTAGATATTACACATTACAATAAGATAACAAAGACAAGGACAAAGACAACATTGGTAATAAGAGACAAGTTGCTATGAACAGAAGGGGTTACTATATACCGCCATTGCACCGTGATGAAGATAAATCTTGCACGCAAACTTCGTTATTGCTTCGTATAAACAATACACAATACCGTCAGTGTTCTAGTCGTGAAATCTTGATATTGATATAAAACGATATTTTGATGCACAGCGATTTGACAACATCTGCTCGAGAAAGGTGTTTAAAGATGTGGCGGGCCTGGGTACACGGGGTCGGCGGTGATTTTAATATTTTTCTAGAAAAGGCCTAGTTACAAATTGGAGGTTTTTGTCTGGAGAAGGATTTATGGTGCCTTTTCTTGAGGAGATATGCTCAGGGCAAGCATCATACTTTAACAGTCCAAGTTAAGCTGAATGGAGTAAATGATGCTTTCGCTTGGACGGTCACTTTTCTGATTAACTCTATTCTAATATGTTATTGTTTCCATAGCAACGTACATATGGACTCGTACGGCGGATGCTCCACGCAAACAGATTTTTACAACGTGTGTTATTGTTGATGTGGTGAAGTTTCATGCGACTTTATTAAGCACATTTGGAAGGAGTCTCCAGTGTCAGAACTTTGTAACAGTCAGCGGTAAAGCCGTAATTGTAGCTGTTAGTAAATTACTGAGGTATAAAGGGATTAAAACATTTTAGTGCTGTTCTAGGACAACAACCAACTTTGGTGTGGTAACAGTCACTCTTGTTCATGTCAGGACTGCATACACAACACCTTGTGGTTTATTCATTTCCTACAACAGCACGTCCGCCGAAGTGTTTTATTAAATGTTGACTACAGACCATAGCATGGGGCGACGTAGAGAAATGATTAGGACGTTTGTTTACCATCATCTCCTGAACTCTTCCTGAGATGGGAAGCTGTAGCAGCAACTTCTGAAGGTCAGAATATTTCTTTCTGGGCTAATTTGTGCAGTCAGCCCAGTGTGGGCTCAACAAATTTCCCTCCAATGATCCACTGATGTCCTCTTTCCGACACCTTTTAGCCATTTTGCCTGCATTGCCTCCCTGTTCAAATTATGTCTCCCCCTGCTGGTGACCTTTCAGTGTGTCAAACGAGCCTGTATTAGATTTTAATTTTCTCATTTTGCTTATAAGAATGAAAAACGAGAGAAAGTCTGAGGAATCAGGATTTGGATAGTTCTTATATATGAAACAATCCATGTTTGTTTTGCAGAAATAAAATGGAAAAATGAAAAAAAAAATACAACAACCAAAAAACAAATATGAGTTGAATGGATGATACATAGATCAGTCTCAAAGCGTCTACATTTACCTGGGAATCTCATATGCTTACCTTTTGGCCTAATTGATATAAAATCTGTATTTTTCAATTTAAAATTTGGTATCAAAGGTAATGATTTTTTTTTTTCTATATCATAATATCATAACCCTTCACTTTGGAGTTGTGACATATCTTACTCTTAGAACGTTCAAAACAAAGAGGAAAACATTAGTAAAATGTAAATGTGTTAAAATGTATAAACCCCCGAAAAAATGTATTTAATGCATATAATTCAAATATACGAAATTCATATTCGAATACTTTTGTCAGCTTCCAATTAATAATATTTACTAAGGTTATAAAAAAAAAATATTAGTAACTGCACAGATAATGAACAGTTATTTGTAATAATAATAATAATAATAATAATACAATATGTACAGACTAAAGTATCACATTTATAGAGTTGTAATCAGGATTGCTATCTGGATTATTTAGAGTAATGCTAAGCGTCTCCTAGCTCATGGGAAATGCGGTTAACGTTTCCCAGAGCTGCTCTATGTTGCCCTATGTTTGCAGTCTTGGAGGACCATCACACTGTATCTGTAGCTGTAACATAGTAAGAGAACAAGCTAGTAGATGGCAATGCCAGTGCCAGTGACTAAACTGGGAGAAAATTAGGTTTAAAAGCATTTTAGCATTGAGTGATCTGATTGACTTTGACCATGGCGTGGTGGTTGGTCAGGGGAGAACGGTCAGACTGCTTTGAGCTTACAGAGATTATGGTAACTGAACTATTCACTCTTTACAACCCGAGGTGAGATGGAAAGCATCTTAGAATGCATACCACGTGGAAACTTGAGGTGGTTCGGATTCCGCTTCTGTCAGCCAAGAACAGAAACCTGAGGCTACAGTGGCCACAGACAGTTTTTGTTAAAAAAAAAAAAAAAAACTTGTCTTGTCAAAAGTCACCGAGATCACATTTTTTTCCAGCTGTTATAGCAGAAAAAGGAATCTGATGAAAGCACGCTTTCGTAGTAAAAATGTTGTTCCTCTTTCTATAGTGCCAGTCAGGGAAATTCTATGAAAATTTGAAATATTGCATCACCTTTTTCGTCGTCTTTGTGCAGAATATAAGGTATTAATAGATTTTAGCAGATTTTACGTCCACATATTTCTTGTGATTTTACACAATTGCACCAGGAAAAATGCAAAACAAAGTATTAATGACCAAAGCCAATGACTGAGCAAAAACGCTCTTCACAGCACAGCTTTGCTGAGCCATTCAACTCATTTATGATTTTGATTTTAGTCTTAAGACGTTTCTGTGCTATTAAAAGTACGTTTTCTGGAGCTGGCTGTCGCGTCCTCGGGCTACAACTTATCTTAGGTCTTGTCTTAGATCTCTAACAAGTGGCATTTGTTCTTAAGCGTTACCATCTTTTCCACGTCTCACGAATGCTGAGACCTAAGACCTTTTTCACGACTCGGTGTGTTGCATTATCACATTCTATGACTTCGTTCTATGAGTTCAAGGCTACGTTTCACAGGCTCCTTTACTGTGCACAAACAATGCAGAAGCAATCACCTCCATTTTCCTACCATGTAGGCTTATTAATTCAACATTTCACATGGTTATTTCATTATTTTATGACAAAAAAGCAAGCTCTTGCATTTGTTTTTTTTTTAATTTTTTTTACAAAAATTTTGAGGAAATTAACAGACGCTGACCACTTGTCAGCTTGAACTCTTTCTGTAATTTCCGAGGAGAAAAAAACAAAAAAACATCCTCTCACTCACACCATGTACAGTACATATACTGAAATTTCCCAAAGTAATATACAATAGGTGTTACTATGTCTCATTTCTGCTGTTGTTTTCGCCCAGCGTGCCCAGTTTCACTGCAGTCTTGATGACGTTAAGATAAAAGAAAACAAAATTCGTGTGTGAATGGAAACCACCCTTCAGTTTTCTGTGAAAAGTGACAACTGGTGACTCAAACCTGACATTTCGAGGCAGCTTCTCGGTGGTAAACTTTGATTTACTATTTGGATACACCCGTGACCCATTTTATTTTGGGTGGTTTTTAGTAAGTGGTTAAAGCCCCTTTAAATGTCATTATCTCACCCTAAATTTGAATATTCGCAAATGTCATATTTTATCCATGTGCTACATATTTCTACAAACTTTAGCCCTGATGCACAAAAACATGAGGTATTATGTCCTGTATTTAAGTTTTAATAATGAGAAAGTTTACCAAGAGTATACCTTAGCAGCTCATAATGATCAGAAAGATTAAAACTATGACTAAACATTACATCATCTAAAACAAAAAATTAATAAATAAAGCCTGCGAAACAGTTTTTACACATACCTTATGTACAAAACACATGCTATTTAATTCATTCATTCATTTTTTTTTAGTAAACGCTTTGTCCTGGTCAGGATTGTGGTGGATCTGGAGCCTATCCCAAGAAACACTGGGTGTGAGGATGGAAAACATCCTGAATGGGACCCCAGGTCATCTCAGGACACCAAACACACCTAAATGAGAGGGAACCAGATAACCTGGAAGAAATCCACATGCACACATGCAAAAACTCTGCACAGAAAGGAACCCGAGCCCACGATGAAACCAGGGACCCTGGAGTTGTGAGGAAGCAAGTAATAAACATGAGGGCGTAATAAGTAACCAGAGTTTTGCTTTGTTCGTCTGTTCAAACAAAGTGGTGGCAAACATTAATGAAGGTTTTATTGCACCATCTTTGCAGCACTGGGCAAAAAAAAAAGGTGTAACGGACTCCATAGGAAACAGCTCTTGACAAAGAAAACAGCCTTCTGAAAACAACCAAGTGGCAAACAACTTTCTGGTGACAGGATTTGCACTTCATGTCCACGTCTCACCCTTGTTTCAGTGGATAATTCAGTTCAGTTCAATTTAATTTGTATAGCACGTTTTAACAGTGGACATTGTCACAAAGCAGCTGTACAGAAATAAATAGATTCAAATGAAATGAAACCAAAATAAATTGTAAACGTTTGAATTTATCCCTAATGAGCAAGCTAGAGGCGACGGTGGCGAGGAAAAACTCCCTGAGACGATATGAGGAAGAAACCTTGAGAGGAACCGGACTCAAAAGGGAATCTATCCTCATCTGGGTGCAACGGATAGTGCGATTATAAATAAATCCTGTCTATAACTGTGTACTATATGAACAAATAGTACAATTGTGCAACCAGTAAATTCATCACTTTTCACAAGAAGTCTGGTTTGTTGAACCTATCCACTGTCCACTGATGGAGACCTGAGTACAAAACTGCTTGTGGCAACTAAACCCCCAAAGCCACCACAGTACAGCTCCCCATATGAGATCCCCAAGCCATCTTCACGGCCCCCAAGCGCCACCATCCCCAGCAATCCTAATGACCTTCAGGCCGTCCATGTGGGGCCACAGTCAGCAGCAGCGAGCAATCTCCAACTCCGACCAGAAGTGGGGCATCAGGATGGATCAGGCAGGTCTGGAGAGCAGAAGGGGTCAGGATCACTGGTATCTCAGGAGTAGCATGATAATCTCACCTGGATGCTGTAGACTTGTACCGAAGAACTGCTCCTGTAATCATTAAAAACTTGAGCCTGTGCTCGTCTCAGGACTCTTATTCACAATCTGCTTATACTGAAATCCTTACAACACACTTTGACTTTATAGTATGTTTCATGGTTATGCTGACTTCGGTGCAGGTCTACGATTCCCATCAGCCACTGCACCTCACCAGTTCACAGGGTCTAGCATTTGTCTTTCATTGTCGTTTGTTGTCCCATTGCGCTCGCTAGTTCATGTATGTCTTTTTGCCTTGAAGCCACAGTTCATGTTGTGTTGTCTAAGTTTGCACTGTCTGTATCGTACGTTTTTCATTAAAAAATCGATATCTGCACTTGCATCAGTCTCCTCTACAATATCCTGACAGTATACAGTTGTAGAAGATAATGATTCATACTCACACCATCACTCAGACAGGGATGGGTTACCTTTTGAGTCAAGTTTATCTCAAGGTTTCATTCTTATGTAGTTTCGTGCAATAACCTTTTGCGATAAACAATGCACAAAAGAAAGGTTTTCATATTACTCAAACTCGTACTTAGTTTAAAAATGGAACACTGCTTGTGGTTTGTGGCTTATTCTGACTGTTCTGCTTCAAAGAGCCATTTCCAAAACATCCTTACACATCGGTGTACGTCTTCTGACCTTCTGAAGGCAACAAAGGAAACACAAACCAACCTTTAATCCTTTAAACCAGTTGTTTTCTTCAGCCATAATGTGTACATTGAAACACAAACCCATGTCATTTCTCTTCACCATCACAACATAGTGAGAGTAGCACTGAGAAAACAAGTCAGATTGTTTTGATGAGTGTCAGGTTGATTTTGGATGTAAGTTATAGAAAATCTAATCATCTTATTAAACAATTATGAGGATACAGTTTAAAAAACAGGTTAATAAACAGTAATATAAGGACTGTTATTTTCTTTTTAAAAAAAACCCCTGCAAATTCAAATTAAATATCTAATAATTCAAGAAACTGTCACTTACAAATTCATAGACCAAACTTAAAAAACATATATTTTTTTTCCTTTTATGGAGAAATGTAACAAATGTTTTTCATTTGTTTAATAGAATGGTTTTAACAGAATATTTCTACGCTAAACTCATCACCATCAGAGAGCAGACACTAAACACAGTACATGTTCACTTGATATTTAGTCATACAGCTCCCCATAAGACTGTATTAGGACATTACCATTGCATTTCAAATGCCTGTACTTTGTGCAATGAATAAGCACTAAATGATATGCGTTTATTTTGTTTTATAGCTCAGGTCGAAGGTTGTGGCGAGAGAACACTCTTGATAAGACGGGGACTTTGCTGAGGCGCCGTCAGTGCTCCTGGAAGATGTCTGTTCTGTGCATCTTGGTTTTGGCTGCGACTTCTGCGGCCTGGGCTCAGACAGTTGAGGACAGGGCCAGAGAGTTCCTGCAGCAATTCGACGAGGATGCATCCCGCCTCATGTACCAGTACAGTCTCGCATCTTGGGAGTACAACACGAACATCACGGCGGAGAACTCAGACAAAGTGGTGAGCGCAGTCAAGTAAAAGAGGAAACTGTCTCTGTGTGACATAATTTTTTGTAACTGCAACCAAATGGAAAGAATTGCAATGCAAATCTGACTATGGCTTCCTTTTATTGTACTTTCTGAGAAAAAAAAAAAAAAAACTGCTGCAATTAAATAAGCCTAGAATGCAATAGCTACAATTTTTAAAGGGGCTAAGGATAAAGTTCTGCTCTAGTGATCGACTGTGATTTTAAATCTGAGGACTGACAACTAATTATGAGCCTCAGTTCAGTCCTCAGATGCCAACTGCCTCACTTAATGTATACACTTTATTTATTTCATGCGTGTAGCGTAAAATAGACATTAGGGATTTTAGTGATTTTGAGAGTAATGATGCTAAACTGAGACTCTTCCCATAGGCAGCACAGGGGGCAATCTGGAGTGAATACTACTCTAAAGCATCCGAGCAGTCCAATGCTTTCCCTATCGATCAGATTTCTGATCCGGAGATTAAGCTCCAGCTCCGATCACTCCAGGACAAAGGGAGCGGTGCGCTGTCACCCGATAAAGCCAGCTATGTAAGTGCAGCGATGCTGTTCAGCTTAAAGGACACTATTCTCTAGAATTGTATTTCTGTGTGTAAAAATGATTAGTTCCTTGTATAACAAATAAATAATGAGCACAAAGGATTGAAGGAGCATGATGCGACAGGATTTTATTCAATTTCATACAAATAAGGTCTCAAGAAATGAATCTTTTCATAAATATTTAGACTTAAATATCTTTTAATACAACACTTGTACGCTGTTACAAAAAAGACCATCTTGTCCATGTAGTAATGCTTGCGTGTCCTTCGTTTCGGACACATTCCTTGTGTTAATAGCTCATATAAAAAAAAAAAAAAATCACTTTTCGTCAAACAAACTGTTTGTTTGCATTGCAGCTAAACAAAGTCATGAATGAGATGAGTACTATTTATAGCACAGGAACGGTGTGTAAAATCGACGACCCCTTCGACTGTGAGACTTTGGAGCCAGGTACTGCCACTGGAGAGATCACACGTTCCTTAAATCATTATCACACATGGCCCTATCATGGACATTCACAGTACACGTAAAACCAAGCCTAATAATTAACGAAAGAAAATGTGTAATTGTTGATATGGTGAAATTTTCACTAAGGATACATTTATACAACAAAGATAGAAGAGATTTCAGTTTTCAGGATAGAGGACATGCTGTTGCAGGAAATCCATCAACTTCAGGGAAGTAAAAGTATCTCCACATCATGTTAGGCCTGATTGTTTTACTATAAGCGCACGTCACATTGTTTTTTTTAAATTCTTTACATATTCCAGTCATCTTACATTAACCTTCCCAAACTTGGTTTGGCTACTGCGTTTTATTTTATTGGAAAGAAATATCTAGATTTAACTGGAATAGGCTGATCTGGATCACTCTAATTAGGCACTTTTAGCACACAGCATATATTAGTCTTACAGCTGATTGATACTACGTCCTGTCTGAAGTGTAAGAGACATCTAGACTCAGAGTGATGTAGAGTCTTACGGAAACTGCTTCATCAAGCAAGTGCACTCATTTAAAGTGGCATTAGAATCTGACAGTGGACAATGAAGAAACACAAAGATTTAAGGGTTGGATGGCACACTTTTTATATTTTTCCGCCCTTATTTAATCGGCTAATACACAAGTGCAGACTTACATTGACCATACAACATATGCAAACCTTTAAAGTTTATTCTCATTTTTTGCGTTTCCTCTGCCCTGTTATACACAACTCGTCTCAGCAAGGCTTTGATAAGTAACTGATGTGGATAAAACACATTTTTGTGGCTTTGAAAAGTTTAGGCAAATTATATTCCGCTTTGACTGATCTAGTATATCTGGCATCTGTTTGCTTCTCAGGCCTGGAAGCAATCATGGCCGACAGCAGGGACTACTACGAGCGGCTGCATGTGTGGGAAGGCTGGAGGGTTCAAGTGGGCAAGAAGATGAGACGACTCTATGAAGACTATGTGGACTTGAAGAACGAAGCTGCCAAGCTGAACAGTATGACACATCGTGACTAATAGAAACTCGACCTTGATTACGATCCACTGCAGTCTTTCATTTATTCATTTACTAGTTATTTGTCTCATAATTAGCTAAGGGACAAACTGCTACTTGACACAGAATCTATATATCGATCGATTAGACAGCTATTTGAGTGTTCTTCAGTCAGTCAGCTAGCTGAGATGTGCTCATTCTCTGTGCTTGTATTAAAGATTATAAAGACTATGGAGACTACTGGAGGGCTAATTATGAAACATTTGATGAGCCAAAATACAGCTACACTCGAGATGAACTGATGACAGATGTGAGACGCATATATAATGAGGTATGTCTGATCATTTAGAGCACGTGCCATAGAGGTTAATAAGCTAGCTGAACTGGAAGCTAACTGTTGGTTTTGAAAATGCGAGTAAAATTAGTGCTCACAGTAGATGAGTATTTCCTTGCCACTAGATGGATCATTAGGAATCTAAATATCCTGTACATCTGGTATTTCTGCACACTTATGTGACAGTGTCTATTGTTAAAAAAACGCTATACAAATGAAACTCTACTGAATGATCAGAGTTGTACTTATAACTGATATTGTGCTCATATTTAGATTCTGCCTTTGTACAAAGAGCTTCATGCATATGTGAGAGCCAAATTGCAGGACACATATCCCGGCCACATCGCCTCTAACGGAGGTCTTCCAGCTCATTTGCTTGGTAAGGCTAAAATTTTAAAAACCACACGTTTGAATCCACACTCTATTCATCGTAGCAAACTACAGTATATGGCTCACATTGGGCCATTCTGTAGTCCACAATTTAAGCAGAGAATGTGGACTGATACTGATCCTGATCCTGCTGACACAATTGTTATTTTTTGTTTGTACATGCCCACAAATATTTTCTAACCAAAATGTAAACCAGTAGCCTGAAGTAAGCCAACCCTGACCAGGCAGTTACTAAGGATGACTGAATGAATGCTGTAAATGCATTGCTTAGTGCCATAGGCTCATGTTAAGGCTTGTAGTCTTTGTTTGGCCTGTGAGCTTCATATCTGACTTCATGTTACCGCCTGAAAGTAAAGAAAAAACCTCCTGCTCGCATGAGCCCAACCTGCGGCATCCCAATCCTGATGTACATCTCTAGTCTCACACAGATGTGTGATAAAATAGCGTACCTCCTATTCATATCTGTATTTGAGTACAAAGTGCTTTTGAACATTTGATCTTTTGATCTTTTCAGGTTTGACCCTGATAGTGATTTGATGAATCAAATTGGTTTATTATATATGTTATATTGTGTCATTAAATTGAGTGGTGTCTTTTATTATGCTTTGGCTCCACATTTGGATGATCATTATTAGTAATGGTACTAGTAGGATAACACTTTACATTAAGGTAAGTTAACATTATGTACTGCTAATTTCAGCGCAATATTACCAAAAAATTCTCTTTTTTTTTCATCTCTGCCTACGAGGATTTTCAGTCTTAACTAATGCTGTAAATAAGAAGCAGTAGTAGTAGTAATAGTAGTAGTAGTAGTAATAGTAGTAGTAGTAGTAGTGGTATTTACCAAATGAACAGGGTTCATAGAAATGTCATGTGGCAACTTAGTGTGTAGTAAAGCACTAGTTCCTAAGTCTGATGTTTCCTCTTGTCTTTGTCCTTTTTCAGGTGATATGTGGGGAAGGTTTTGGACCAACCTTTATTCACTCTGTGTCCCTTATCCAGACAAGCCTGATATCGATGTAACCTCAGCGATGATAGCACAGGTCAGACCTTTTAATGACTACACACGTAATCGACGATCCGCAGCTGATTTTTATCTCAATGCAAAGGTCCATTTCAAATCAGATTTCATGAGTTATCTGAATTCTGGCACAGGCTCCTTTATCCGTTATCAATTTTCAGCTGTAAAATGATGATTAGGAAATATTTTACGGTCGATTTCAGGGCTGGAAAGAAGAGCGGCTGTTCCAGGAAGCAGAAAAGTTCTTTGTATCCGTGAACATGTCGGCCATGTTTGCTAACTTCTGGACGAACTCAATGCTCACGAAACCCAACGACAGCAGGAAAGTGGTGTGCCACCCCACAGCGTGGGACATGGGCAACCGAGAGGACTACAGGTATGCAGACCCCCTCACACACCCATTTATTCTTCTGGGATTTTGGTTATTAAAGTAATTATTTTTCATATTTTGGCATTTTTTTTAACTTTATAGAAATCAGCATCATTTGTATAATCATTGGGTACATAATTAAATGCTAAATAATAAATATATAATTATTACAATTAAAATTAAAATGAAATTTAAATTTGAGCACATTCCCAGTGCAAATTTCCATATATTTTAATTTTATACGCTGAAATATAATTTCCAGGGTCAATTTTAGCATTTTTAAGCCCTTAAAAATAAATAAATAAATAAAAATCCTCCCTCCCTATTTTTTTTCTCCTGTTGCTTGAAAGGTATCACTTTAAAAGCCCTCTATATCTATACCTGCTTAAGAATGAGCTTTAAGTTACTTAGAAAAAAATCACTGACTTATGAATGAACATAGTTACAAATTTACAGATAAACACAGAACGTTAGCAATTCTTCAAAGCGAGATGAAAGTAAATTCCTCTACCGGAATGCCGTTCAAATGCAGCAGGCACTGATATATCGATTTATCTTCCTGTTCTCCAGAATCAAGATGTGCACTTCGGTGAACATGGACCATTTTCTAACTGCACATCACGAGATGGGACACAACCAATACCAGATGGCCTATCGACACCTGCCTTACCTCCTCAGAGACGGCGCCAACGAGGGTTTTCACGAAGCAGTGGGAGAGATCATGAGCCTGTCAGCCGCAACCCCATCTCACCTGCAGTCACTGGGGCTCCTGCCCTCTGACTTTATAGAAGACGCAGGTATGAAAATAATAGCTGCATACGAGACACCTTAACTGGTTCACACGTTCACCATTGAGGAGTCCATTTTGCTTTTGCTAATCAGTACAGTTGTAAAATCCATTATAAAACAGCCTAGTCATTTAGCGTCATATCCATTATTAGCAATATAACGCACTTTTTAATTCAAATAGACTCGCAAAGTAGATTCCTAATCTTGGAGAGATCCAAGTGGGAGTGCATACACGATGGAGGTCATGCGTCAGGGACAAATTTTTTCGCCATAATATTAAAAAAAAACAAGTCCTGAAATGGACTGGTTTCCAGTTTTTAGTGCATTCCTGCCTCGTGTCCAGTGTTCATGGGATAGGCTCCAGATCCACTGTGACCTGACCAGAATAAACTGTTTATTGAAGATGAGTAAATGAATGAATAGACAAATAAACAGAAAGAAATACATATATAAAAGATAGATAGATAGACAGATAGATAGATAGATTTAACTTCAGACCTGCCAACCGCTACACATTACATTGCGTAGGATCTCTGTATTTTGACATCAGAGTATGTTGCTCTGATTTATTACTCAAAAATAAGCAAAAAGCACAATCTTTTCTTCCCCAATTAAAAAAACAATGAGTGAATCGACACGAGAATCAGGAATGATTGACAGTTGCATAGGTGTTCTCCAATATTTGGAGAACAAATGACACCCTCTCCTCTCTATTTTCCTGTTTGAAAGATGCACCAGGCATCTTTCCGTGCCTTCTGTCAATGTAAATGGGGAATGTTTTGAGTTCATTAATCAATCTATCCGTGTATGCCTGGCTAAATTTAGACAAGTATATAGTTAAAGCCAGTTAACTACATTTATTAGGGATACTGCCACCCGTTCTTGGGTGCACAAAAAAACTGCAAGAGAAAAAGAAAAAGAGAAGACAGGCCTACAACAAAGTTTAAAACTGAATACGTATCAAATCATTTCAGTGGTAATGATAATTAGAAAGTGATTAAAAACACTCTCCGCAGCCGTGATCAAACAGCACAATCAAACCCGTTGAGGCAGAAACTGGAGTACGCATATATTCAGGGTTTTCCAGGAAGCAGTAATGACCAGGAAGCAGTAGTTCCCCTTCCCCCAAATACCCTGACTCAAAAAGCGCCTGTGGTTACCATAAAACCCAGTATATATGCGCACAACATTTTGTACTTGATGCAAATGATTTGTGTAAAGGACTGTATGGAAACCGTATAGAGTTTTTACCTGCATTCCCCCCCCCTCCGCGTCCAGGGCTATGCATTGGGTTGTCATTTCTGTCACATTATATTATACAGAAAAACATCACATATGGTATCTTAAAATGAAACATTGAGTCGAAGTGCAATTCACGTTGTGGCTAACCTGAAATTACCTACATCCGCTCTGCTTCTACAGAGACAGATATTAACTTCCTGCTGAAGCAGGCCCTAACCATTGTGGCAACTTTGCCATTCACCTACATGCTGGAGGAATGGCGGTGGCAGGTGTTCCAGGGGACTATCCCCAAAGAGCAGTGGATGCTCCGCTGGTGGGAGATGAAGTAAGTGTAAAACCTTCAAAGTGGTTTCAACGCTGGTGATGTAATTGGCATTGGAAAATTCCTCTATGACGCAACTCTCTCAGTTAGAGGGTCACTAATGTTTTTAGGCACATTGCAAAAAATTACACGACAAATGTCACTCGTTAGGGATGTCCAGTAGTCACAAGGATGTCACACGTTTGATGTAATTTTGTCACAAGTAAAACTTTTTTCGGACAGTCTGCCAAATGCATGCACAGAAATTTGATTTAAAAAGTTTATTTCATTGAGTTATTGAATTTGAATGAAATTATTGAATTATACTGAATTCAATTTAATTGAATTATTGGCTATTTAGCTGAAAGAGTGCCACTTATAGTTAATAAGTACTGATACTGATGATGGATTATCCCCCTGTATGTTCCTGTTACTGTTTTCGAATACTTTATAAAAGTTTTTTAGACTTCGAAAAATATGTTCAACTCTAAGTGAGAAATAGATATATAGTATATAGAGTCCTGAGAGTGGAATGAACAGTCCTTAAACACAAAGATTCAGGTATTTGATGGAACACCTTATTTAAACAGTTTTCTTGGTTATAACACTAGTGCACTAGGCTGATAATGCTTCTCACTGTTTGTCTATTACAGACGAGAGCTGGTTGGCGTGGTGGAGCCTATACCTAGAGATGAGACATATTGTGACCCACCTGCTCTCTTCCACGTGTCCGGCGATTATTCATTTATCCGGTAATCACTTGTAACATGTGAACGTTAATTCATAAATTAATAAATTAATACACGAAACACACCTGTGCCATTTGTGATTTAGGTTCCGAAGACATTATAAAATACAGTATAATATCATTAAATATTTGGTAATGCTTGAAAAATCCTTGATGCTTGAAAAATATAGTATGACAACCCGTCCCATTCAAAGTGGTAGCTCTTCTGATAAAGCTGACCCCCGTTTCCTGTTTGTCTCTAACGCAGATACTTCACAAGAACAGTATACCAGTTCCAGTTTCAGGCTGCGCTTTGCCAGGAAGCTGGCCACAGTGGCCCCCTTTACACATGTGACATTACAAACTCCACCAAAGCTGGCAACAAACTTAGGTACGGGCTTCACGGTCTGAAATCTGATTGGTCAGAAAATGTTGATTCGTTTTCTATAACAGCAGGTCTGATGGCTGCCATGCAAATCGCAGGTTTATATTAACACACTCGTCATATGTTATATGCAATATGTTGCACAAAACGTCATATATGCAATATGTTATCATTTCTATAGTGGCAGCTAATTCACGGAGACTTAAATGGATTAAAACTATGTATGACTTTGATACGGTGACACTTTCTGTGCGGAGATGTTTATTTAGCATTTTTGGAAGGAGCCTCCAGCGTCAGCACTTTGTAACAGTCAGAGGTAAAGCTGTACCTTTAAGTTTTCCGAAACGACGGAGGGCTTTATGGTTTCTCAGTCCCATGTCAAGCTGCAAGAGAGAAGTAAAGAGAGTCTGATGAGGCAGCAGCTGTTAAGAGCAAGTTTTGCGAACCTTCCACAAAATTAAATGTATCTAAATGTAAATGTAACTATAAATGGATAAAACGTATGTTGTGCTATTCTTTAATTTAAAAAAAAAGAAGAAGTAAGAATTGGCAAATTGTTGTGGAGGAATAAAACAATTCTGAATTGGAAAATAATCAAGTTCGTGGTTGATTATAACAGCATGTTCTGTCATGTTTTATTCCTTATTGGTTAAACTTCAACAAACATGCATTTAAGTTAAATACACCGTCTAGTAACAACTGGACATTTGTCTAATTTTTCCCTTCTTTAATTTAATAGTGTATCCAATATTGGATAAACTGTAATAAAGCGCAAAAAATATTTGACCGAAAAGGTCCCACATTTCACTGAATTGTTTAAAAAACAAAATAGTAAATGTGAGGAATGACACCAAATTGTATCATGTGTCTATGGACAGGCATATGCTTGAGTTGGGACGATCAAAATCTTGGACACAGGCTTTGGAGGATATCTCGGGTGACACCAGGATGGACTCCAAACCTCTGCTGAACTACTTCAGTACATTGTATGAGTGGCTTAAGGTGGAAAACCAGAAAAACATCCGAGAACCAGGGTGGGATGCGTCTGTCGATCCATGTAAGTGCTCAATATCAGAACATCCTATTGCTCCTCACTGTTAATGTGCTAAAATAGCCTTTCAAAAATAACTGGTAAAGCTAGATTTCCAATCCAGTAAATGTGACAATGTGGTTTTATTGTTATTAACACACCTTGCTTGTACACAGACTCTGAAAATGCTATTAAAGTGAGAGTGAGTCTAAAAGCTGCCCTGGGAGATAATGCAGTATGTTTACTTTTTGTCCTTATACTGTAGATATTTTTCATATTCTTTATATTTTAGTATATTTTTAAATATAAATATTCATCATACGTACTGATAAAGACATTGATTTTTTTTTCAGTACCAGTGGAATGCCAACGAGATGTACCTCTTTAAGGCCTCCATAGCCTTTGCCATGCGACAATACTATTTAGAGACCAAGGGTGAAGCTGTCGATTTCATGTCAGTATCAAACAATATATATATATATATATATATATATATATATATATGTGTGTGTGTGTGTGTATTTACATACACAGTGATCAGCCAAAACATTAAAACCACTGACAGGTCAGGTGAATAACATTGATTATCTCGTTACAATGGCACCTAACCAGGGGCAGCAAGTGAACACTCAGTTCTCAAAGTTAATGTGTTGGAAGCAGGAAAAATGGGCAAGTGTAAGGATCTGAGAGACTTAGACAAGGACCAAATTATGCTGACATGCTGACCCCTGTCCACTCCTGAAAGCTCCTACAATGGGCACGTGAGCATCAAAGCTGGACTATGGAGCAATGGAAGAAGAAGGCCTGGTCTGATGAGTCATGTTTTCTTTTATATCATGTGGAAGGCCAGGTGCGTGTACGTGGCTTTCCTGGGGAAGAGATGGTACCAGGATGTACTATGGGAAGAAGGCAAGCAGGCCGAGGCAGTGTGATGCTCTGGGCAATGTTCTGCTGGGAAACTTTGGGGCTTGGCATTCATGTGGATGTTACTTTGACATGTACCACCTACCTAAACATTGTTGCAGACCAAACACCCCCCAAAAATTGTTCAGGAATGGTTTGAGGAACATGACAAAGAGTTCAAGGTGTTGACTTTGCCTCCAAATTCCCCAGATCTCAATCCGATCGAGGATCTGTGGGATGTGTTGGACAAACAAGTCCGATCCATGGAGGCCCCACCTCGCAACTTACAGGACTTAAAGGGTCTGCTGCAAATGTTTTGGTGCCAGATACCACAGCACACCTTTAGAGGTCTTGTGGAGTCCATGCCTTGACGGGTCAGAGCTGTTTTGGTGGCACAAGGGGGACCTACACAATTTTTTAATGTTATGGCTGATGGGTGTGTGTATACATTTATATGCATTTAGAACAAAGAATTTGGATTGGGTTAAATCGATGTCATTTTGTTTAAATCAATTTCTCCAGGGCAGACAATATCTACACATACAACGAAACGCCAAGGATCTCTTTTTACTTTGTGGCCACTGATCCTACTAATGCATCTAGGATTATTCCCAGGGCAGAAGTGGAGGCTGCTATCTGGTGAGAGCACTGCTAATGTTATACCAAATAATCAAAGAGAGTGTGTGTGTGATGCATGAGGCCATTACAAAGAATGACACATCATACTTTTATTGATTTATAATTCTATTTAATGTTGTTGAATGTCTCCAAAAAACAAGTTATTACCTGTTATTGTTGACACACAGGCTTAAATCAAATCAATTTAAATTTTACAGAAAAAAATGCATAAAGACCCTCTGTTCGGAGCATTTTCCTGTGTCAGAAAAGTCACAGTTACAGCTTTACCTCGGGCTGTTACAAAGAGCTGACACTGCAGTCTCCTTCCAGTTTTAGACATCGGTTTGTTGCTACGGTTATAGAAACAGTAACGTCTTAGAACGAGCGCATAAACCTGCGATTTCTAGCAGACGCTACTGTCAGAGCTGTCGTTTCAGAAATGTTCTGACTAATCAGACTTGTGCATTCAACAGCACTGTGGTATAATTGTAAATAATTTGAATAGTTCAAAGTGGTTCAACACTCTCAGTATGTGTAATCACCTGTAGCGACTGTACTGTGAAATGTAGGTACTCCCCAAATGTGAAGCAGGCTTGGCAATTGCATCACTTATGACAAGAAGTTAGGTTATTAGTGGCTGTAGTTACAGAGTGTGAAATTCCCCCCCCCCTTCTCCCCTGCTCCCCCCCCCCCCGCGTAGGCTGTCCAGAGGTCGCATCAATGGGGTTTTTCAGCTGACGGATAACACGTTGGAGTTTGAAGGACTGAGTGCCACGTTGGCTCCTCTCACAGAGCCACCGGTTCAAGTGTGGCTAGTCGTTTTTGGAGTGGTGATGGCCTTGGTGGTTTGTGTGGGCATTTACGTCATTGTCATGGGCTCCATTAACAGGAAGAGGTAAGTGCATCAGGGAAAACACCCACTGTATGAGCATCACGGAACATGCAAAGCATGGAAGTGAAAAAGAGTGGATTGCAAAAAAATAAGCGGATTGCATAAGCCCGCCGGCCGAATTGAAAACAATGACTTACACTGTAAATATCTGATGTAATATTAGTGGTTTGCACGTATTTGTAAATGGCAAAGACAACTTTTAGGAAAAGTGTTTGCGTATCTTTTTCGTACGACATTCATATGAAATTCGCTTCGATTTGAATGGACATTTTTTCAGCACAGTACAAGATAACTGCTTATTTTGTTGCATTTCATCACAATGACAACTGTCTTGTGGGGATGACATTTAGGTGTGAATATTTACAGTTCTTCTGTCGTAAAACTTCAATGATAAATTCACCACATAGGATGTTTAATTAAATCCTGTATGTTCAATCAACTGTTTTGGTTTATAGGAAAGCCAAGAAAGTGGACAAGCCTGAGAACCCATATGAGGAAGATACTAATGGAACAGTGAACAAAGCTTATGAGAGCGATGGTGAGGAAACAGGATTTTAATGAACTGATCAGCAATGCACATCATTCTGGAGACGGAAGCAGAAGGAAATGAGCATAAGAAGTAATTATCCACAATTAAAAGACAATCAACTGCATGAGAAATAGTTGGCTGTACACATGAAGAGATGGACCAACGAAATTTTGCTAACATGCTCAAACATTTTACTTATGTGTGAGAGTGTTGCAGTGAATTGCTGTTTATCGTGATACTGCAAATTTGCGTATTATAAAACAATGGAATACATATATATATATATATATATATATATATATATACACATACATATAAACTTGCTTCTATATTATGCTGATAAATGTAAATATTTAAGTATTACAAATATTTATGTAAAACGCAAAACAAATGTTTTTTTTTTTTTTTTTTTTTTTTTTAAATATATTCAAAATGTATCAAAATAAAAATCAGCCCATAAGAAAATAAAATATTTTGAGAGAATTGTTTCTCAGTTAATGAATTTTGTGTCACAAAGTAAAGGAAAAACCAACGTAACGTGTGTAAATAAGTTGTCCGGCGACCGTGAGTCACCAGAATTAGCTTGTACAAGTCTAATTTCGACAAGGTTCAGCTGAGATGACTGAAGTTATTCCTTAGTGCCCACTGAAGGGGCGTGGCCATCCTGGAATAGACCACTCCCACCAGAATAAAATGTTTCATCGTACGATAATGGTGACCGGTCAGAACAGCTGCAATATTGATCTGTCTAAGAGTACAAAGTGGACCAAAACCATGTCCGCAAATGACTGTATCTCCTACAGATGAACACAGCTTTTACTCTCTTCTTTCTGTTTTTTTTTTCTTTCATTTTTGTGACCATATGTGCTTATAAGAATAAGGGAGAAAAATGTATATATATATATTTTTTTTAAAGATAAAATATTTTGCAGCTGACATAGCAAAGAAATGCACAGACACACAATACTCATAATGTAAAATCGATAAATTGTGATATGATACATATTACTTACTACTGCAATGGCAGTTAAAGGTTAAACGACAGATCCTATACACCTCTGAATAGAAAATGAATAAAAAATATTAACCTTATTATTAGGTGATATTCAGCAGCAATGCATATTGAACATATATGTATATGAATATATCATTAGAACGAGAAGAATACTGAACTGGATAGACACCGAAATGTCAAAAAAGCAAGTTGTAGAATGAGAAATATTTCCCTATAGCTTAATTACACAGCATTAGACTCCACATTTTTGGAGTTCTGTATAGCCCTTTTTTCTTATGATCATACATCACTTTGACTTTGTTTGATTGGGCGAACGTGAAATGATGAAGGAATATTTCTCTGAATCCTTATCTTTATCTTTTTGTTCAGCCATGCACACGTAGTTAGATTCCGTGCGGATGAACCAACCACTGCACTCGGCTGACTCGAAGCGACGGCAGCTGTCCTTGGTACACGTGAGGTAGAAGACAAAAGGCCATGTGCTTGGGTCATTCTTACAGATCAAATCCAGTTTATCCTTTTCCCAGCACTGAAAAATAAAATATTCAACATAAACAGATGAGACCAATTGATCGGTCTGCAGGCAAATATATAAAAAAAAAATGTGTTAACTCTAACCTACTGAACTGAATGATGATCGATGTTTACCACTCTGTTATAATAGTAAGCCATGTAATAGTAAGTCATCATTTAGAACTAACGAAGCCCTTTGGGTGAGTTAAAAGAATTCATCACAAGTCCAGTCACCTATCAGTTTAACGAATTATATATTGTTGACTCATACTGTACAGTTCAGCTGGATTACATGAAGTAGAATTACCATAAACCATATACACTCATCTCCAGCTAGCATAAAAAAAAAAAGAGAGGAGATGGGTGGATTGATCAGTGGCTTAAAGTCTGTTTGCTGTATTAGGACTGCTAAAACGAAATCACTATGAATCCATGTTCATGTTTCACGCTATGATTCTGTCTCACCTCGACAGTCAGAACTGCTTTGTCACTTCTGAATGCGCATCTCAGAAACTGGCTCGAGTTGCTGACGTTCAGGACAACAGGAACACCTTTTCCCAGATCTTCTAACATATTTGACTTGTAGTAGTAGATGGTGATGTCATCTAAAAGACAGGAAATATCAAAGCTTTATTCTTGCTGTGGTGCGTTATAGAAAGAATAAAACCGAACACAAGAAAAAGAGAAGTTTTGTGAAAAACTTATTGTACGTTATTTCACGTTTGATCCTACAGTGAAACTTGGATTTGGTACAATTTCAGTGAGTTCATGGAAGAAACTGAAAACACCGAAGAAAAATGCAGATAAAATACGATCCAATACCGACCTGATGTGGAATTATTCAGGCAAGCCCTTCTTCTTACTGGTTTGATATTTTCAGGGCAGATGGTTGTTTGGTGTAAACTCTGGATCAGCACTTGGCTTTCTTTATCCTTTTTAAAGGACCCTGTGCCAAGCGAAAAACAATGGAATGGTTATGACACAAATATTTACTTGCATAGAACTAGTGCACTAGCTGGGTAATGGCATTCCCATGTGTTATTACATAATTTGGCCTCCCACCCAGAGGGCATGGCCATTTTGCTATTTTGGACTCAGATGGCTTTTGTATCCTCAGGATTCAAACTGGCAGTCTACCAAAGACAGGGCAAATGCTTTTCTGTTGCACCACTTGGGTGCCAAGTTTAATGTGATCAGAACTACAGCAGTTCATATTTTGCCTAAAAGGCAAGATGAAGAAGTGAGGCACGGAGGAACCATTATTTAAATACTGTATGTCTCTAATTGTTGTTAAGTATAAATGTAACATGGATATCACAGTATGTTTATGCTGTAATGTTGTGCATACACGCTGCTCTTCTGTCATCCTCCTTTTTAAAAAAATAATAATAATAATAATTGAATCTAGCTATAACCCATAAAGGCAGATCTAAAAGACTCATTAACATCTTCGTCGTTGTGACGTTTTCGGCACAGCAGCGCAAAGAACAGAATTTAAGTACATCTCCCTCATCTGTCACAGCACATCGTCATCTTTGTACCATGCCATGTCAGGCAACTCATGGCTTTGCTCATCTCGTGTAATCTCAGTACTCTGTGGGCACAGCAGATTTATTGAACTCACCTCTCGTCTCTTGCTGAAGTATTCCATCCACGACACATTCACCTTCTGTACCGTGGCTCTGACATTCTGACTCTTCTGATTCACTCAGATTCTCTGATTCACTCAGATGTGCCTCTCTAACCATCTCCAGATGAAAGCATAAGAAGATGTTCTCCTTTTTGTCTGACTTCACGTATTCAGTGATGCTGACCTGGTGTTCAAAATGCAAACAAAATGCATCTTGATTTAGGCTGATTAAAAGGCCAATCTGCAGTAACCGTTAAATGTAATGGTACAGGTTTATGCTATGTCTATATTTTCAGATCACACCTCCAGCTATCCAGTCCAATGGACTGTGCAAGTCCAAGTCATTTAAAAGCAGTCTGGATGTGTTTGTGTTGCAGTCAAATTTTTTTTTTTTTTCAAAACCAACCTTATATTTTCAGACAGTGATTAGTAATTTAATTCTCAGATTTTCTCTCTGTAATAAGTCCCTTTATTATACCTTTTGCATAACGGTGCTTAGGTATTGGTATTGCACACTGACGCAGATTTTCCAGGAACCAAAACTCAGTTTTGTTTTGTCACCTCTGAGACCACAAATATCATAGTACACTCTCATGCCATATTGGGGAGAGATTAAAATGTCATATTCTTGGCAACACAATACAAAAAAAACCAAAACAAACCCCACGGATTAAAGCCAGACATAAGCATCTACAAGAATCTAAGCAAAGCTAGAATTTAATAACTACATTTTTTAGATGTTTGCATGTTCCCGTGTTTGAGCAAAAAGCATCCAGAGAGGACTATTGTACATGAACACACACAAATAAAAACAGGAACTAAAGATATTTGTTGGAAATGCCAGTTGCAAATGTAGCTGTGGTTTTATAAATCCAGAGTTATGAGATTCACCCGATTACCTTCTTGTGCTCATGAAATAAAATAACTCAAAGTACTCTGCATTTAATATTTAATTCTGCTGTCACGCTGCCATGATAGTGAGGCCGGAGTTAAACATGGTAGTTAAATTACCATACCATTGTCATCTTGGGAGAATCTCTCAGTCACGTCTATAGTTCAGTAAATGGTGAGAGATCTGGAATACTCGGAGAGATAACGCCAAGGGAGAAACCGACTGGCCGAGAGAATGAGAGGTAACTTGCAAAGCGCAAGTTAGAGAACATAGAGTACGGTATGGCTCCAACTTACATCTATGTACGTGCATGTATATATATGTATGGTTAAACGGGAACTTTAAAAGTGCGACAGAAATGAGCAAAAAAAACGGATGTAGCTATGCGGTAATATATATGCGTCATCGCTTATCGCTCACACAACATCCTGCAGGGATGTTTTTGGACTCCTAAGGGACAAAGTAGGGTGGAAGCATCTTTTCGTCAGATGAAGAATTGCAAAAGGCAGTGAGTCAGTGGCCTGTGCATGCAAGAGGAAGAATTTTTCTTTTCAAAGGAATCTGGACACTCTTTAAGTGAACATTTGCGCTGAACAAAACCGAGATTGCGTAGAAAACATGACGCTACTTTGTGACACCTATTTACAATACAATGCAATGCAAAATGAGAAAAAAAACAACAACAGGTTTTCATTTGACTCACCCTTGTATATAGTTATAGAAGGGTGTTTCATTCATTCATTCATTCTGTAGGACTTATGTTTAAATAAGCACAACATTAAATAACTTAGCAGGGCTTTGTTTTACAGTACGGTAAGCACATACTATTTACTACGTAAATTTGTCGTAAATACAAACGGTTTCTGTTACATCGTTTTATGTCAGATTTTACTGTACATAGTGACCTGTGTGGAAACTACCAGGTTTGTACAGTAGTACTTGCAATGATGCAATAATTGCTCAGAAAGCCAAAATGCAATAATTACTCAGAGTGTGCTAGATTAAATTTTTAATATGTGCAGGTACTTCTTTGTGCATCCTTTGTAAAAGTTGAATATGTAAATACATAAGAGGTAAGCGGAACCTATTAAATATAACAGGACTAAAAAAGTTGAGTTGGAGACAATGTGTAACACTAAGAAATTAGTTCAGCTAGAGTACGTTTGTCTGCACAGTCAATAGACCACAAAAGCATGATTCCGTGTGTGTGTGTGTGTGTGTGTGTGTGTGTGTGTGTGTGCGTGCATGTTTGTATGTCTGTAGTAAGCAAACGTGCATAAGAAGCAAAGCCTACTGCTAATGCAAAACTGTTATTAATGGTTTAATGTGCTACAACTTTAAACAGGAACACAGACAATGGGAGCCAGGGCAGGCACGTTGCTGTGCGGGTGTGGGTGTGGGTGTGTGTACGTGCGCGTGTACATGTGTGAGTGTGTGCGTGCGTAAGAATCAAACTACCGAGCAGGAGTGCAGACCCTACGCTTAGCCCAAACGTCTTCGGAGTTTCATGAATTTCTATGTTATTTAATATCGAGCGATTTTCTTTGCTTCCTACAGCGTTACAGAACTATCCTAAAAAACCATCACTGTATTTTTTAAAGACACTATTTAAACACATGCTATGTGATCCGGAAAACACACCAACAAGTCAAACAACTCAAGTCAAACCCGGGCATGTTTTCCCTAGGCTGTCTGAGCAATTTCAAAGAACACATACGCACATTCATACATAGAGGCAGATATTTTATAAAGCTAACATCTCAAAAGAAAGTATGACTGGACGATACCTGTGCCATGTTGCTGTCTTGGAAGTCAGTGCCGACTGCAGCAGTAACACGGGATTTTATTACATTTGAAAAGCCTAGAGTGGGCTGGACTAGTCATACGTTCTGATTCTCTATGATGTCATTGGATTGTGAAGCACATTGAGGAAAAAAAGAAGTGACATAAAATAGGAAACAGCAGCTACGGAAACATGTAGAGTCAGCCTCATCATTTCTGATTTTTGTGGGAAATCCCCACACTGGGTTCCTGAACAAAAAAAAAAAAACCCTTCCACTTCTACTCCACCTTTTTTTTTTTTCTCCACGTTTAATGTTTTCTATGATATTAATCCATCATAAGCTTGAGAGCCTCTTCCCTTGCATGACTGATTACCAAATAATTTTCAATGTAATACTAGTAGGTAGTGTGCTCAAGCAGGTCTTTTTCAGTGTCTTCACTTTCACGATCTGAGCATACGATGCTCAGGCAGATCTTGTGCTGGAGAATGGACGTCGCTCGGCATCATGCCCAGCTACTCACAGCTTCTAAACTTGAAGAGCTGCTAAACTGGAGCCTGCTTTTTTAAAAGAAAGATGCAACATTGGGCTTTTTTAAATTTTTTTTCCCTCTCACTTTGTACCCTTGCAATACATCTTGGCTAGTCCTGTTTCATTTGTTTCATTAACTTACTCATAAACCAATGACTTCATACCAGTGCTCGCACACGGGCTGAAAAGGCGGGTCGCTGTAGATCACTTAAAGAACAATGACCAACATCACATAATGGGGAAGTGAATCAGTAAGTTTGTAAAGGTATTGTGCTGTTTACTAGACAACTGTTCAGGAAAAGGAGAAAATGAGAATAGGCTATACATAAATAGTTGCTTATACCTTGCACCTGTGCAAATAAAGTTCTTTCAGACACAACAATCTCAGCTCCATTCACCTGGAGCCAAAGTCTGAACAAGAAATGACGTGTTTCATCTTTGTGTATTCTAGGGGTGTAATGCAATGCTACTATCTATTGTATATCTGTAATTATGTAGTGTTTCAAATATTCATATTCAGATTTAAGCTGGATGCAGGTGTTTTTTGTTTTTTTTTTGTGCTGCTGCTAGTCAAAGTGAGGTCCTTTAAGCATTTCATTATAATGTCCACATGATTTTGCAGGACGATTTCCTTTCACTGTTTACTTAAGAATGATGAAAAACGCACACTATGCAATAATGTACAAGGTAATATAATTAAAATAATTTTGAATTATTTAAATGATTATATTTGGAGACCCCAGTGGACGCTACCCTGTGGACTGCATGTGGTCTGTGTGGGCTATATGCATTGATGGCGATGGCTCCATGAATAAAAACATGCACGCACACACACACACACACACACACACATATATATATATATATATACATATATATACATTGATAAGGTTAAAGTTATTCTTATTTTAGCACTCTACCACAGTATATAGGAATGGACCTTAAATGATGAGTATGACTTTCAGCTTTTTATTTGAGGGTATTTACATCCGAATCTTATGTGGTCCCACTCTTTTTAAGGGACCAAAAGTACTTGGACAATTGTCTGCTCAGCTGTTCCATGGCCAAGTCTTTGTTATTCCCTCATTATTTTACTTATAAGGAAGCAGATAAAAGCTCTAGAGTTGATTTCTAGTGTGGCATTTGCATTTGGAATCTGTTGCTGTTAATTCTCAATATGAAGTCCAGAGCTTTCACTGCCAGGGTCGTATGCCATTATTAGGCTGAACAATCAATAAAGATCCATCAGAGAGATAGCAAAAACAGTAGGTGTGGCCAAATCAACTATTTGGTACATACTTAAAGAGAACGAAAGCACTGGTGAGCTCAAGAACACCAAAAGGACAAGAAGACCACAGAAACCAACTCCGGTGGATGACAGTTGAATCCCTAGTGAAGAAGACTTCCCCTTCACAACGGTTGGCCAGATCAAGAAAAATATCTATATATATGTGTCAAACCAACAATCAAAAGAAGGTTTACCACAAGACGTAAACAACTGGTAAGCCTCAAAAACAGGAAGACCACATTAGAGTAAAGAAAACCCCTTTGTGTCTATTGATGATGTAACTGCTTGCAAAGGTGGCAGGATGAATTCTGAAGTGTATAGGCCTATATTATCTGCTCAGATTCATCCAAATGCATCAAGATTTTTAAAGGCAAAGAAGTGGAATGTTCTGAAATGGCCAAGTCAGTCACCTGAAATGAAACTAACTGAGCTGCATTTCACTCGCTGAAGGCAAAACTGAAGGCAAAATGTTGCAGGTGGACTAATGATCCAGAAGCCTCCTCTACCTGCTCTTACCATATTGTGTTTCAGTACTGGCTTTGTGGCTCTTAAGTAGATCTGTATTCAAGACTGCCATTGTGGCATCCAGGACTACTGAGATCAAGGCAAGACTAGGTCTTAAGGGGGTTGAAACCAAGTCAAGATCAAGTCCAAATGAAAAAGGGGACATAGTCAAGATCGAGACCAAAAACCAGTGGATCTAGGGTGGTGGGGGCTCCTGGGCTGAAATTTTTTACTGGGGCCATATATACTGATCAGCCATAACACTAAAACTACTGACAGATGATGTGAATAACATTGATTATCTCATTACAATGGCACCTATCCAGGGGTGAGATATATTCGGCAGCAGGTGAACAGTCAGCTCTCAATGTGTTGGAAGCAGGAAAAATGGGCAAGTGCAAGGATCTGAGCAACTTTGACCAAATTGTGATGGCAGTGGTTAGTACCTAGCAAAAGAAGGACAACCAGGGAACTGGCAAAAGGATCATGGATGCCCAAGGCTCACTGATGAACGTGGGGAACAAAGGTTAGCCCATGTGTTTCAATTTCACAGAACAGCACAAATTGCTGAAAAAGTTCATGCTGGCTATGAAAGAAAGGTGTCAGAACACACAATGCATTGCAGCTTGCTGCGTATCGGGCTGTGTAGCCGAGGACCATCAGAGCACCCAAGCTGACCCCTGTCCACTGCTGAAAGTGCCTACAATGAACACGTGAGAATCAGAACTGGACCACGGAGCAATGGAGGAAGGTATTATGACAATTACCTAGCTAATATCAAAAGCCCATATGACTGCTCTGCACCTGCATTCCCTCCCACTGTCAAAACTTAAAGCAATAAACACAACACAAATATGACCAACGTACAATAATAGTAATAATGAGAGCTCCAAGGAGCTTTTGCGGGGGCCATGCTAGAATTGTTTCCTAAGCAATCACAGGAAAACAGAGCCATAACTTTAGGCAAAGGGATTCAAGAGTGATTTGTATTTTCACTCATCATGTGTTTGTTTTGAAAACAGACAGTGGTGGAATTCTCTGACTGTAGGAGGAAAAGTCTAGATGAACAAATGGGCAGCGGGGTGGCATTGCTGCAGCATTGTTTAGACAGGTGTCAAGATGATGTGAGACAAATTTGGTGAAGATTGGAGAAAATTTGGAGGAGTAGCAAAAATGGCAGTTAGATGTAAGCATTTTTTAGCATGTTATTGTTACTTTTGACCAGTAGGTGGCGCTGGCACGAAATTTGTTGCGAAACCTCAGGTCATGATCCTGAAGATGCCTAGCAAGTTTTGTGTCAGTGCAGCCGTTGGTCGGAACGTTCCTTAGACCCTCCCCAATCAGTCTATACCTGCTATAAACACCCTAGCCAGAAGAAGAAGAAGCAGAAGAAGAATGATAAGAAACATAGAATAACAATATAGAATAACATAGAAAAAACATAGAATAACAACCCTCGGTGCTTGGCCCGCTAACAATAGGGTGCTTATGCACCTTCGGTGCTTGGCCCCCTAATAGTTTGGGGATCCCCTTTCACCCGGAGCCCTGTTCTAAAGCCCAGGTTAGCCTGTGCATAGCCCGGCCGGAAGGAATTACTTCTTGTCAAATATTGTACATTATTTTTATTACAATACAGACAAAGACCATATTTAGCGAGGCCAATGCCTGAGTCCAATTACAAATGCCAGAAAGTCCAAGACAAGTCCAAGTCAATACAGAAGAAGTCTTCAGACCAGACTCAAGTCTAAGATCTACTTATTTTTGAATGCTGTAAACATTACATATTACTGAATATTCAAGTGGAATTCACACATGGATAATTACAAGATACATTTAAATATACAATGGAAAACTGCAGATTTTTCAACAAAAGTTAGCTGTGTAATGTAGCTCGTTACATAGTACATAATTACAATTATAGTGACATCACACATTCATCATTCACAACATTTAAATAAATATAAACCTGCAGATAGACCACGGGAACCAGTTAATTTAGTTGCTTAGCCTTTTTAGGCTCTAAGCCAGAAAAAAAAAAAAGCTCACAACTCAATATTCCTAGTATACTAGTATATTCCTATCAAATCTATATAAAATATACAGCGATTATAGTAAATTGAATAAATATTGGTAATATTTACGAAATAATATTTTAATAGTATCAAAACAAATATCTCTTTCAGCACTAAAAATGATTGGCTTTTAATTCAGAAAAAACCTTCTGAAAATTCTGACATGAAGCAAAAGTGAAGGATACACTCATGTAAGAACAAACAATATATTGAGAATTAATAAACTGAGGTACAAGGGAATTTGTTTTCAGCATGGTTAACATTTTCAGTGAATGTTACTGGACAAATCACTGTCAAAGAGCAACCTACTACCAGTTTCTCTCTGCTTATGATCGATTTACATCCGTTATAATGATCAGTATCTTATAACTGCATTTTCTTTGCAATTCAATCCACATCTCTTCATATGAACTCTAAATAGTAGGGCCTACTGGGATTGATGCCTTTACCGAAGTTGTTATGAAGAGATAATTCTGAAGGTATTTTCTTTGACATTTTCGTCTAGTCTAGTACATGCATACACCAAGTCAGATCCTGTGTGGATGAACCAACCAGTGCATGCGGCTGACTCAAAGCGACACAAGTTGTCCTTCGTAGTTGAGAGGAGGAAGACAAAAGGCCATGCGCTTTTGTTATTCTTACAGATAGACTTCAGTTCGTCTTGATCCCAGCTCTGCAATATAAAATTCAACACAACAGGTGAGTTCCAAAGGTGGCCGAACGATTTTTATAAGCAGTTCATGCATACAGAACTTTGAAGACTTTTACATGCAAGGATGCTAAGATCTAATGGAGAATTTAATAGTAGCCCGCAATTTTTTTTTACTGCACTTTTTTTTTTTTATGATTTTGAAGTAATTTTGCCAATGTGCCAATGTGCTGAAGCCTCATGGATTGCATTTAAGATTAAATGAACATTTTGGCCAAAATTTAAACTTATCCCTTATAGCAAACATAGTCAATATGTTTTAGTGTCTGACATTTGCTTCTTCGGCTTTGCACTGGTGTTAGAAGGCTGTTGCAGTTAAGGCCTATAGCGTCCAGTTTAGCATAGCACAAACTGATTTACTGAATAATCACTCAGGGCCAGATATAGTATGTACGTAAGGAGGTGCAGTGCAAAACACAATGTGTTGATGTGGCCACAAATTGCATTCGCAATGCATCTGAAATTGATGTTCTTGTGTCTCACACAGTCTGGCATCTAGAGCCATAGAGAGGCAAATCACTGGTCGAAAACATCTTTGTCTATGGTTTTACTGTGTTTCGAAGAAAGGAAACAGTCAGATTGTACTTGGGAGCCGAGCCAAATGATGTGACTCTTCACAAAGAGCTGGGATTCCCATTACTCGCTTCTGCTCACACGTAATCAAAACCAAAATCCTGGAAATCACATTCAAAGCATTTCATAGCCTCGAGCATAGATCGATTCTTTCTCTCCTATACACAAGAAAACCTATTATTTTTACTAATACCTTTATTAAATACAAATCTATATAAAGTGGATTGTGCCTTACCTCAACAGTGAGAACTGCTTTGTCGTTCTTGTACGTGCATTTCAGAAATCGATTTGAACCGCTAAAGTTTAATACGACAGGCCGACCTTTGCGCAGATCTTTTATGTTTGACTTGTAGTAGTATATTGTCATCCTATCTAAAACACAGAACACATGCAAAACCTAAAATATGTTACATAAACAGAAAAAGCAGAGTAAAAAAAAAAAACCCACAAAGGACAGTGCATGATTTGTTAAAAGACATTCTATTATTCTATGTTTAAGCCTGCAAGTACTAAGTGGCACACTTTATTCATGGTTCAAAAAAAATCTACCAGAACTTTTTTTTTTTTGGCACTAATAAGACAAAACTGTAGACCAGATGTACATACTGTATGTCAGGAGGTGCTGCACAAAACTCAATTGATTATTCACTGATTTCACTGATTTTGGAAAATTGGCAATGTTAGGCAGGCCATTGAACAACACGCATGGCTCTAATTTGCACAAAAGTTACTAATTACAATTATTAGTGCATCAAATGCTGCACTTTCCAAAGTTGTTTTGCTCTGAATTTGTCATTTTTTTTGCATCATCCTTCCTCGAACGTACATGAATGAGGGTGTGCTGCTGCATACACGCTGCTTAAATTGTGCATTTAGGCATGTACACCAGATTTGTATATAACACACAGTTTTGTTTTTTTTTTGTGCAAAATGTGATTTAAAATGCACCTAAAAACAAGTGCAAACAATGTAGTGCATCTGTCCCTGTGTCTTTTAAATTTTGATTATGATCCTGTACTGACCAGATTTGGAGAAATCCATGCACTCCCTTCTTCTTCTTGATGGGAAGATTTCAGGATGGATGATTGTGTGTCCTAAACTCTGGATCACAACCTGACATCTTTCATCGTGTTTGATAATAGATTGGCAAACTGCGGGATAAACTGGGTAAGTTGTATTGCATTGCAACAGTTCAGACAGATTGTATGAAGTACCAAATATGTATGTTTACTCCATATTTATTAAAAGGCCTTAAGGAATCTTATCAACCACAAATTTACTAAATGTTATACCTAACTGAAGTGTATTGCAGATCTTCCAGTCCGGATTTTCCACAATGTTTTTTATTCTGTATTCTGAGATTTATAGTACTTGTAACTTCTGACTTGTTCATTGCTTTAGCATGGCGTATTAGAGGTAACTGTCTTGGTTAACTTATACTTTGTTTTAGTTCCTTACTTTCTGGACCACCAGCACGGAAAATTTGGGGGAAGTAACAAATTAACCTTGTGATCATAACTCTATGTGGGTAACCTATAAAAAAGATCCTGCTACGTCACATTTGTACTATTTCCCATTCTTCTTGTTTTTTTTTTTTCTTCTCTGAGAAGTTGAGGAAGTGGATAAAAAACTTAAATATAGTTCCCTTACATGAGAAGTTTCAAAAGTTCACAGCACGTTATGAATTGATCAAATTCTTATTCAATTAAATTCTTCACTTGTCGTGAATTCCCATGTAGCTCAGGGCAGGATGGTGAGCTGTTGGATGTTGGTTGATGGACAATGATCAATACTCAAATTGTTAGGCATTGGAACATCTTTGACTGCATTATATAAGTGAGGCTTGCCGACTATATGAATACTGTTGATTATTCATTATAATCATTATTATCTCTGAGGGTATGTGGCTGCACAAGTTGAGGTTGCTGTATAGATGCAGCAGGAACGGAGCTTGGCTGCCCCGAGAGCAGAAGAGTGAGTGCCTTTACTGGATGCTGGATTGCAAAGTGAGTTGCATGATACAAATGGGAGAGTTGTTAGTATCAAGGTAACGGCGTCATGAAGAGCAGAATTCCGATGAGCCTAGTATAGCTGCAGTATACACATAGACACTCCCTCATGTACTCACAGTGGCTGCTTCCCATTCTTTAAACTTGGGCAGGGAGCCCACCTTTGAGTGCTGAGGGCTTGCCATCAGAACATTCTGAGTATCAGATAATGCATAATGCAGGAGTGCGGCATAGAAGCAACAGCAAGCATAATGCAGGATGGTATTAAGGCCGCATTAGAGAAATTAACGAGATTTTCCACTTGAGATGGTTGTATGAATGAATGAATAACCCAATAGAAATATGGGGTGGTATAGGTGGTGGAGATCTAGCAATCATACTATTCCTGCAAAACTTTTTTTTTTTTTTTTTCGAAACCGACAGCAGATGAATGGAGGTAAGCAGGATATACCACTGGCCACATTGGTGCTGCTGCACACATCCAGAGCAATTAAACGGTTTTGTGCCAGATCAGGGTATGACAGTGTTTCCAAAACATGATGCATCTGAAGTGCCGAATATGAAAACACTGAAAATACAAATTCACTTGTTCATTATTGTACCCCACTTAAGCCAGGTGTCCACTTCACATGGCTGTCTAAAGGGTAAAGGAAGTCACTGCAGACAATTTTTTGAATGTGTGAGATCTCTTCTTCCATCAAATGCTCTTCAGTGTGTACTATGGCTATCCCTTGGGCAGCACTAAGAGGACTGCCACTTGGACATTATATCTACCATTGCCAGATTTGATAGATTGAATGTTGCACCCCATATGAGCTGTGCTGAGTTTGAGTGACAGTTATTTTCAGTAAAATAGAGAGAATTCAGGACAACAGAGAACAATATCACATCTTTGAGTGATCCTCATTCTCTCATGTCTGGAACCCAAAGAAGTAGATGGAAAGGTTATGTATGTAACAGGTTTATGATCAAGTGGAGGACCACGAAGCAAGTAGCAGAGTAACCTTGTGATCCTAACCCCATGTGGGTAACCTAAAAAACAAAAAAATCATGCTGCATCACATTTATATTATTTCTGAGAAGCTCAAGAAGTGGATACAAAAGGCCTTAGACACTTGAGTTGATGAAAATGGCCAGATGACAAACATGACTGCGGTTATGATCACAAGGTGATAACTGTGCTATTTGTACTCAGCAATAAACAAGCACATGAGAACCTCTACTAATTCCGAGGGAAATCACCTGGCAGTTCCTGGAGAGCACGGACATTTAGAGCAAAGATGATCTTGATCATTAAACATTAGAAAAGCTTCCTTCAGACTTTCTCAGGTAGACCACGTTTTAATGGTTATGTACGTTCCCAAGTTTCGGTCATTTTAGAGGTCGCATCAGTATTTAGCATAATGTTTTTTTTTTACACTTCAGTGGTAGTTTTCTTGGACGCATAGGAATGAATATTGTGGATACAAGGTCTTAACTCAATTTAATGCTCACCAATATGACTGAGCATTGTCATCACTGTACCACATATTAAACAAACAAACAAAAAGTATGCGATTCGTTGCTTTAGTCTCACCTGATGTAATCTCACATTGTTTGGTGTAGGTGCACCAAGTCATGCCATAATTCTCGCTCTTAGACAACACTTCATCCTCAGAACATTCACCTTCTGTACTGCCCTCTGTACAGCCTTCTGTAGTGCCCTCTGTAACGGCTTCTTTGCTGCCTGTACTACATTCAGACTCTCTTGGTTTCTGTGGACCTTCTCCTTTTTCATCTAGATACACGTCTCTAACCATGGCCAGATGGAAGTGCAAGAAGCTGTTCCCCTTTTTGTTGTCAGGCTCCAGACATTCATTATTTTTCTCAGCCATACTCCGCTGCTGTATAGTCTGCAAACATCAGAAGAAATGGACTGATTTAGCTTCTAACGTCTGTCACAGCTACAAGTGATAGTGCGGGATGATGCTGTCAAATTTTTCTTTAGGCTATAATTAGCCAGGTGTTATCTTATTCCTAAATGTATAGCCCATCCAGCACTGAGATCTTGTCGTTGCTTCTAAGTGTACATATAAGTGCAGGGCAGCTTGTTGAGCTATAAAGCTAGATTATAGAATAAATGCTTGCCTTTATAAGTCTATGTGGCATGTAAAAGAAATGGCACACATTTTGACTACATTTCTTAATTTTTAGACAGTTTCACGTTGTCTAACGTCCTGCAGTGCAACGTGGAGTGCAACTTTTGCATATAACGTAACATTTGCATATCCAAGACGTTGAAGAACAAATTTCAGTGCTTTGTTTCAGCCACAGTAGATGCTTTCCTGTGCTTTTGCAAGATTTCTGAACATTTACAGTTTACATGACTTATGTATTATAATAATAATAATAATAATAATAATAATAAATATTACAATTATATAATTATTGTTTATTGTCTACTTACTAATTAC
>JAKKZJ010000025.1:13965012-13981507 GCA_033441845.1 Pangasius mekongensis | reverse complement strand
ACCTGATTTGGATGTAAATACCCTCAAAT
Organism: Pangasius mekongensis; assembly: GCA_033441845.1. NCBI lineage: Eukaryota > Metazoa > Chordata > Actinopteri > Siluriformes > Pangasiidae > Pangasius > Pangasius mekongensis. Next base: position 13,981,478 of record JAKKZJ010000025.1, on the reverse strand, counting down.
TAAAGCTGACAGTCTGCAGTTAAAGCACATCTTGTTCGTTTCATTTGATGTGGTGGTGTATAGAGCCAAAAATGCTAGAATTGTGTCGATGTCCCAATATTTATAGACCTGACTGTATTTCCAATCTGCATCTCTCCACTTTCAGTGAATGTGTGTCCATTGTAGCTGAAGGGAGTGGAACCCGATGTGGTCTTCTGCTGTTGTACTGTTGTGTGTTGTGCATTCTGAGATGGTTCTCTGCTCACCATGGTTGTAAAGAGTGGTAGAGTGGTAGTTTCTATAGCCTTCCTGTCACCTCAAATCACTCTGGCTGTTTTCGGAAACACGTTTCCGCCCATAGAGGCTATTGTGTGTGAAAATCCCAGGTGATCAGTTTCTAAAATACTCAAACCAGCCTGTCTGGCACCAACAAGCATGCCATGTCATGTCAAAGTCACATTCTGATGTTCGCTGTGAATATTACCTGAAAGTCTTGACCTGCATCTGCATGATTTTATGCACTGTACTCCTGCTACATGATTGGCTGATTGCATGCATGAGCAGGGGTAGAGGTGTTCCTATTAAAGTGGCTGGTGAGTGTACATAAGAGTCAACTGATAAAAGTAAGTAAACCTGAACAAATGTCACCCACCTTCTTGCGCAGTAGCTGCTCAGTCTTCACTCGAGACATACTGCCCACATACCAGCTGGATGAGTTCGAATCAACAAACCAAGTTAAGACAAATGAGCTGAAAGCACATTAACCTAATGCTTTTTCCCCCATGTAAGAGTGTAGTAGCAGTAACAGTTGTAGAAATACTTGTACTAGAAGTATAATGATTTTTCTCTTATTTCACGTAATTTGAATGAAGGCCAGTGAATAAAACAGTTAATGGAACTCACGGATAGTCCTCTATGTGGTCATCAACAGAGCGTCTCAAGCTGGACATGAAAAGAATAACGACTGTTAAATTTGGCACAAACAGTCCTTTTCTTTCTTTCTTTTCTTTTTTTTTTTAAAGTCTGTAATGTTTTTCTGGACTGGGTTTGACAAAAAGGTCACGTCCCACTGAAACGCTGTTTTGTCCATGTATTGTACTGCAACAAATGAAATGCCTTAATGTCACCCTCTGGTGGACAAGAGACACGCAGAAGCACGTGCTTTCTCCAGTAAAAAACAAAAAGACTCACTGTGAGTTTAATTTGCTGGATCTCTCCTTTTTGGACCTCCGGGACATTTCTTCCTTCTCACTGTAATAGTTCATGCGTGTTTGATATTTCATAGAATAAGGTACATGTCAATACTACACGTTGTATTAGGACACAATTCTGAAGAAAAAAAGGGTTCACCCTTTTGTCAAAACCTTTTTAATGGCATGTTTGGTCATTTGGGACACATATTTTCATTGGCGAGGGCTTTTAATTTAATGTCTCATGGCATTAATAAATCAAATGTCAATAACAGGATGTGAAAAAATCTTCTCCAAATATAACTGTTGCAGCATTAAACAGCATTTTTTGGAAGGCAATTGATCATGAAAACAGGAAAAGTAATGGTTTACCTGTTGTCAGTTTTCACTTCCTCTAAGTAATTACAAGGGACAAGTCCTTCAGAACTAGATGATGATAAAAAAATTATAAAAAAAAAAGGATAAATGCAAAAACATATACTACTTTTACTCAAAACCTTTACTACATATTTTACATATTAAAAGTTCATCGATCGACGTAAATTATGAAAGCAATCCAGCGCCATCCAATGATGTTTGTGTACGCAGCTGCATATGGCAAATTAAATAAACAATTTGAACTTATACATGTTTAATTCAGATTCTTTCTTATAGAGCATGTTTAGCTTAGTTTTAGTTTATTCCTACGTGTCGATTGAAACATTAACTAACAAACAATTCATAAGACTCAAGTTGTATTTAAGGTTAACTCCTCATTAGTTCATGATTAGTACATGCCTTAACTCATCATTAGTTCATATTTAAGTAAGTATTAATTCAGGTATTACTGCATGATTATTCACGTACTGAGATTGTATAGTGTTGGTATTTTCTTTTAAAGCTCACCTATATTTCCTCTTATTACTCTCAGGTCAAAAGAGCACAAATATAATGAGAATTACTTCCCTTCTCCAGCATAGATTAATCTTACTGCTGTGGAGAAATGTGGTGTGAGGGCTCTCTTCACTGGGCTCTGTGTGTCTGAGAGATTGATGCTAGCTGGGATCTGGCTAACATTGACTAGTTAGCTAGCTTAAAAGGACAGGCTAACATTGACTAGTTAGCTAGCTTAAAAGCACAGGCTCCTATTGTAGAGAAAGGAAAGGGACCAGTGATCTAGCTACCTAACTTCAGCTAGCAAACCAGCTAAAAGACAATGTGGTGAAAAGTTTCACTAATTTATGTTGCACCTTTAAGGTTTTCATCTGATTCACCCTTGTACTTTCTATGTTAGCAGTCTGGCTAATTCCCATTGGCTATAAGCTAAACCATACCAGATATCTGGGATGAATCTCTGGCTGTACTTCTTTCGGGTGCGATGATGTACCATGGATTTGAGCTGGTGTATGATGTATGCTTCTGAAAAAATCCCACCAATTCAAACCGACATCTCTGACTGTGAATTACTTTTTCATGAACTATTACAGATTGCCAGGGCGACTCACAGCAGCTCAAATTGATGCTACTACATTTATATTTTTAATACTACATTTTTTCCCCCTGCTGAGTGAATAATGATTGGTTTTGCAGTATTATTACACCTGAAACATGATGATCTTATTATCACCCAGTATTCTTTATTGGTACCATATGAGAGAATGGTAATCTTTTACCCAGCGGTGTCTCGGATTTTCCACCAGTCACCCGACATCTTTTCCAGAGAGACATATCTGTTCCCCTTCACTAGACTCAGCTCTCCAGGCTTCCTGGCAGTGTAGTCATACAGAGCCACAACCTCCACACAAGCACTGCCTTCATCTTCCGGGATGGGAGGAAGTTGAATTCTGTCTCGGAGCTGTAAAGATGCACTGTTACGTTGATCCAAACCCATTATACCCACCACCACCACCACCGCCGCCATCATTATCATCATCATCATCATCATGAAAGGGAGTAAATTTGCTGCTCACCTTTGCAGAAGGCACAGGAGGTAATGCGATATTCCGACAAGTTTCTCTGAGCGTCTTTGATTCTGCAAAAAAAAAAAAAAAAATTTTTTTTAACAGATATTTTTGTTTTTAGTTTTGTCATTCGTGTGAAAGAAACGTCTGACAGCTGAGGTCACTGGGCCTTATTCACAGAGCTGCATGCTATCAGTTAATACAAAAGCAACACACCTAATGGCGAAAAACACACCTTTGTGCCAGTCACTGCAGCCTGGAGCGTTCTTTACGGTCTGGCTGCAGCACAGGAATATTCCGTCTACCCAGAATCCTTTGTGGTACTTTGCAGAGAGACTGTCATTACCCTTTATTACTGTGAATAAACATATGCATATATATATATATATATATAGAGAGAGAGAGAGAGAGAGAGAGAGATCTGAGTGTGTTCTTCATCACACTTGCAAAATGAGAGCATAACATGTAAATAACCGCATAAATCTCTTGCCTTGCATCACAGCCTCTAACCAGTCCATCCGGTCTGTGTCATCTTTTGCGAACATGTACAGGATGCATTCATCGTATGCAACCTAACGGGAAAGGATCAATTATTGCTGCCTTCCATAAGCATTGTACTTCCTTATATAGCCTAGACAAGATTCAAATGTAAAAAACTTGTTTCCATGTTGTTTTGGTGAAATACTGTATATTTATGGTTTCTTAAAGTTGACGTGTCAAAGTATGTTACAGCCAGAAAATCCCAATTTTGAAAAAAAAGATTTTTTTTTTTTTGTTGTTCTTGTTGGATGTTTGCCTCAGCAATATCCGACGGGTTTTCCCAGGCTGACAGACGTAGTACGTCTCCTAACATGGTGAAAAGGAAGTGAAAATTCTGAACATCAGATAAGCGTTGTGCAATAAGGCGTTACGACTATTGGAAGTCACTTGCGGTCACTTTTTTTTTAAAACTGTAGTTAAAATAGTCTGTGAAGGACCGCATTTATTTCCTGGCCCTGTATGATCTCTGTGTGTGTGTGTGTGTGTGTGTGTGTGTGTTGAACGGAACCTGAAAGGGGAACTTTCTTTCCACAGGTGCATTCTTCTCTGGCTCAACTTTCTCCACGCAGCAGATTTTTTCTGTCAGAATTGACCCTTTTTTTCTCTTTTTCTTCTGCAAAACATATAACGCATACAGACCAACGCTAGTAAATGCTATGCTTTACTTTAAGATTCAATTAACTAACGAATGAATTATTCATTAGTAAGCCACTAGCAATGTTAAAGTGAATGATTTGAAACATTTTAAGCTCTCAGCTAGCATGCAAATGTTTAAATCTCTACACACAATATCTACAGCTGATATAGTAAGTCAGTAATCAGTAAAGGCTGAATGTAAATTAGTATCTTGCATGTAAGCCTGGAATGTGAAAGGCCTACCCCCTTTTCCTGTTCATAGTAAATCAGAGCCTGGCTGGTCAGAACGAAGAGCCGCTCTTTATAGTTCCGCGGAGATATTATCTTTTTCTGCTGGGACATCTTCAGCAGGATGCCTTCCTTAATGATATTGGCTTCGCTCATCTGGGCCACTTTGGCACAGACGCTAGACGTTTATCAGCGAACACACACACACACACACACACACACACACAGCTTTAGACATATGTCTGCTCCATGGAACACTTAAAGCACAACCCCTACTGCCCATTAAAAAAAAAAAAAAAAAAACAGTCATATAATCTACTTTTAAGAAAATCAGGTCATCGATTTTTCCTTCTGTCTAATTTCCATAACCATAACAAGAATCCTGGCTTAACAACATTAAGCCATTAAATCATTATGAAAACAAGCAATCGCAGCGGCTTTTTATCTCTTTACATTTCTATTTGCATCCCTACAAAACTTCATTTGTACTATTAGCAAGTGAAAAGATCCTGAAGATAGGCACATTTATCTAATATTTCCCATTTTCTGTATATTAAGCTTATTCATAGATTTAAAAAAAAATATATATATTTCAAGCTGGAAGTTTTTTTTTTTTCCTTTCTTATTTTTTTGGCAGATAATTGAGCTTACTGGAAACATTGATTTATTCGAAAAAAGACGATTTTAAGCTTTTAATAAAATAAATAGTGCACAGAAATACTCTTAATAATCATATAATTATCTTATAATAATATTATAATCCAGAAACATTAGACAAACTGGACTATATTTATATATTCAGTTGCCATCACTTGTTTGCAGTGCAATAAATTGTCTACATCGAAACAAGTGCATGACAACTGTCGATATGATCTTGCAGTAAGAATATATATAGCTATATATATATATATATATATATATATATATATATCTATATATATATAGCGCTACCTTGAGAAAAATGATCCGTCTGCCTTCTCACCACCGAATTCAATGTGCCTGTTGGTTTAGTTTTTCTGATAACTGCTCAAAGAAGATGCAGGATCACAAAGGCTTCAGTGTGGCTTGAGGGCAGTGTTTGCCTAACCTATTTGCATGTCCATGACACCACTCAGAGGAAACACAGGCCATCTTTGTCTGAAGCTCATACCTACCGGTTTCACCTGCGCGTTGGACCAAATGAACATCCTATATTGGTGGCACGCCAGGTTTTGGTAAGTGAGTAATATGAGACTTTCCCAAACAACAACAACAACAACAACAAAAACAGAAAGGCAAACTTCCCCTGCCGTCTGTTCTTAAACTTGTGAGAGAGTTCAGTTTTTCCCGATTTCGCTCGTTGTAAAGACAATAGGCTCGTTCTAATACATTGTTGTTTCCATAGCAACAGCTCATACACAGGGACTTGTGTGGCAGATGCTTCGCATGATCTATGACTAATGATAAACCGATTGCTTTTAAAGCGCTGTTTAACAAAAGGATAGCGTATAGTCACTGATCTGGTGAAGTTTTTTTTTTAAGGAGACATTTATGTAACATTTATGGAAGGAGTCTCCGGTGTGAGTCGCTTTGTAACATGTCTTTGTAAATTTGCCCAGCATGGGAATGTCTTCAGGACAGAGGAATTTATACAGAGACAAAATGCAGGAGATGCTGATGAGGGAACAACTCTTTATAACATAAGCCATAACAGGAACTAGCTTGTCTTGTGGACATTCCAGTACATTACATGGGTAATATGGCATTCATTAATGAATGGAAAATTGCAATTGTTGTAAAAAAAATCATTGTGCTGTGCTGTTATAAGATGATAATCCGCTTCAGGGTGATAACGGCCCTCTGCTTTGCATCAGGCCTCCACATCAACTGGGTAAAAACTGGGTGTACTTGTTTAAGCTTTCTGTGAAGAGGCATTTATTTATCATTTTTTGGAAGGAGTCTCCAAGGTCTCCAACATGGCAGGGTCTTTCGACTTCTGACAGAGGCCAGGATTTCTTGGTAACTCGACAAGCTGCAATTTAAAAAAAAAAAAAAAAAAAAAGTATTTACTTTAAGTGCGAGGGAAAAAGAGAACGTTTGTGAGAAAACGACTGCTCCTTACTGCTACACTGCGACAAATGCGCAAGTTAACACAACTTGAGTATGAGCCAATTTATCTAATATTCCTAATAATGAGATTATTCTAAATCAGTGTAATATTATTATAATTATTATATAATTATTCAGCCTGGTTTTAGGTGCTTTTTGCACATTTCAAGCTCGTATTCTATTTGCAGATGATTTTAATTCGTTATAGAAATAAATGCTTAAAATTAGAAGAAAAAAAATGATCTCAATTTATTACAAGCTTGAAACGAGTAAAAATGTCCAGAAATAGGTTTAATAATCATATATATGGTTTACTGCAATCTTATTGTAAGAAACACTAGACAGATTTGACTATATTCAAGATATTTTCACGTGGTTAGATGCCACACGTTGTAGCGTATAATGTAAGTGATTAAAGGCTCTAACTTGCTCCACAGATGTTTTACAACGTTAAATATAACTATAATGATGTGTCAGGCTAATAAATTTGGGGTTGCCAAATAGCTGTGGTATAAGGTGAATAAAACACTACAGTAAACTGTGCGGAGTAGAATTCTTGCTTGTTTTGTATGTTGTCAGCAGTAGTACCTTTTACATCTTATTGCATACAAACAAGAGAATTAAAATACTCTCGTCCTTCTGGTTAGTTAAGAGTTAAAAGCGAATTGTGTGTGCATGTGAGGAGCCACATTTTGACTCTCTGTTTTACGGCATAGTTATTTTTAATACTGACACTCTACTCTTGGAGCCAATCAGAGGCCGGTGTATCTAAAGAAACAACAGCTAGAGTTACAGGAGTCTCATACAGACCGTCTGCAGACTTCATACAACAGGCCTCTCTACTTCTCTTTCTCTCTGTTCATCTGTTCCGACCTTGAACACGCTTCATCAGGTAGTATCTGCTTACTAAATAAGTTCACATCCGATGGCTCACTTTATACTATATAATACCACCGTGCTGCCGAATTCTCAAATATGATTGGTCAGAAGGTTTCTATAACAGCAGCTCCGACAGAAGTGCCAGCTAGCAGTAACAGTTCGTTCACAGGGACTCGTATTGGGATGCCCCATTGTCTTTGATTCCTTACTTAAAATATGTACAACTGTACAGAGAAAACGACAAGGTTATGATGATGTTATTTTCGGATACAGGAGCGCCTTACATTCTAGGTGTTTCTTGGTCTGTGTGTCTTTCTGAGATGCTGGATGTGTTGATAGTTGGAGCAGGCCCCCATGCTCTCATCCTGGCTACCCTGCTCCTGAACCCCCAGCAGCATGTCAACTCCTCCAATGCGGAAATCCTCCAGGGGGTACAGCTCAGCAAGACAAATTCCAAGACTGGACGGACCAAGAGCAAGAGGAGATCTGCTGGTACTTCTTGCTTATACCATTAGCTTGGCCTGATCCTAAACACTTTTAGGATGTCAGTATGTCAGTTTTCACAAAACATTGCTTTTCCACAGATACGCCGTCAGAACTACACAAAGACCCAAAATGTCCAACATGTCCTCCTTTGAACTTCAAGGTAGTGGATTCTTATGGAGAATGGGCTTCCCTGTGGGAGAGCCAGTTCACTGCCCTCAATATCCCTCACCTTCGCTCACACATGCTGGTGCACACTAACCCTCTCAATAAGGTAACAGCAAACTGAATCATCTGACTTGTTAAATGCAATCGAAACGAAGTTACAAATGTCATTCACAAACAGCTCTATAAAAAAGGCTATGATGTCTCAAAATCAAAATCAAAACATTTTATTATTACGTATTATTCCTGTGTGCAATCCCAGAAAGCCTTGCAAGAGTTTGTGCTAGCGGAGGATCGTGTAGCTGAGCTTCACTCTCTCCCTGAGAGGGTCTACATTCAGGATAAGAATGCCTTCTTTAACGACGGACGCCTTGGCAAGCAAAACAGGAAGCTTCTCAGTGCTGCTCGAGGCCTGCAGAAAAACTTATATTTTAGCCTGCCAGGAACTCAGCTCAGTGTGGACTTCTTCAAGGAGCAGGTCTGGGGTCAGTTTGGCATGGATCGAAACCATGGATGTACTTATGAATACTGAACAGATGTGTGTGGCATGGGAAGAGGAAATGAGCATACTCACATATGATGTATGTAACATAAATGTATGATACGTGTGATGTATGGTGGGACACCAACTTGCCGAATGACTAATGACTAATAAAAAAGTGCACATAAAGCATGAAATTAAACCATAATGATTATATGTTTAATCAAACATTGCTGGGAAATACCATTGCATCTGGAAGTGGAGACAGTTCCTATGGCATCATTCCTTGACACTTTTAAATAGATGTCATTTACACATGTACGCTTGTATTAGGATATTGCTACAAATTTTGTGCATGGAAGCATCTAGCACCTCTTTCAGTTTATTCAGTAAAACATTGTACAGCACTGCTTCAAACAGGTACGCAGTTACAACCTGGACCATGTCCTCATCAAAGGCACTGTGGACAGAATTACTCCATTTCTATCTGAAAAACAAAAGAAGGTTGAATTCTTTCGAGTGATTCTAGACACAGGGGACATTCTTGAGGCCAAAAGGGTGGTGCTAGCCACAGGACCCACCAGAGAACAGATGGCAAATATCCCTCCATGGGTGAGAGCAATCACAGAGACTTACCCTGAAGAGAGGTTGCAGCACACAGTAGAACTGATGCACCTCCTCTCGCAACATAAAGCTAAAGGCAATCACTTCACAGGTAAGCCTGGTTTCAATATTCCCTTTTCGCATTGACTTGGCCTCATAATTTGCTTTGGGGGTTGTTTTAAGAGCCATTCCATTCACTTTGAGAATAACTGATCTGGCAAAATAACTGATCAAGGATTCAATGCTACTATCCCAGGCCCACCTACTGTATGCCATAGGAACCAGAGAGTAATGGTGATTGGTGGAGGCCTGACCAGCGCCCACATCATCTCCATGGCTCTCCAACAAGGTGCAAGTCAAGTGACCTGGGTCTTGCGCAAACACGTACAGGTAATCTGACCTGAGCTTTCCAGGAAGATGTTTAATATGAAAGGGCAGACCAATTTCCCTGACATATCCTATTCACCAACCATATACCTCAGAACTACTGGCATAGAGCAACATGCAAATATCCACCACTCTCAACACTACCATCTACTGACGGAGCTGGAGAAGAGCAGTGGATGTGGAGAATTGGGACTTTACCACAGTGATGTTCCTTTTGTGCTGTCTTCCACCCGTTCTGGTCTAAAAGGGTTGGGTTGTAAGGAAAGGATGGACATTAATCTGTCTATTAGCAATAAAGGACCACCATAGACACTGGTATTATGTAGATGGTAGATCCTAGCCGGCATGTAAATAATTTCTGTTTTGTCAAGTTTCAGTTTCAAATGCAGGGTCTTTACCCACATCTGAAAGGCAGTAAGATGTCCTCTATGTGCATATACAGTATGCACACAAAAATTCACACAAAGACTGTATTCAGACAGTGAGCTAGACCCTACAAAAATCAAGCAACCTCAGAGGCATGTAATACACACAGGTAATTTGGATCTATGATAAGTAAATAAGATGAAAAATACCAGGCAATTTTTTCCCCCAATCTTCAGCTGTCCAGTTTCAGTGAGCCTTTGCCCAATGTAGCCTCAGATTCCTGTTCTTGCCTGAGAGGAGTAGAAACTGATGTGGTCTTCTGCTGTTGTAGCCCATCTGCCTCTGTGACAGATGTTGTGCCTTCTGAGATGCTTTTCTGCTCACCATGGTTGTGAAGAGTTACTATAGTTCAAACCAGTCTCTAACCATTCTCCTCTGACCTTGCTCATCAACAAGGCACTGCAGAAATGCTGGATTTTTTTTTGGTTTTTCGCCCAATTCTGTGTAAACTCTAGAGAGTGTTACTGAAGCTCTTGACCTATATCTGAATGCACTGTGCTACTGCCACATCATATGCTGATTGGATAATTGCACTAATGAGCAGGGGTGCATGTATTCCTATTATAGAGGCTGGTTAGCGTAGTTCATATACTGCCTAAAAGGCCTTGATAATACATATTTTCCACCATTATCTGTCTGTGCAGCTCAAGCAGTTTGATGTTGGGGATGTGGAGAGTCTGATCGGCCGCTACTCGCACATTGAGCACGGCATCAAGCTGGATGGTCTGGCCTACCTGCGGCAGTTCTATGGAGAGAGGAGTCTACACAGGAGGCTAGCCATGATCAAACAGGCGCGTAAAGGAGGAGCCGTGACTCCAGAGGCTTATGCACAGCTGCAGCCTTTCATTCAGTCAGGGCAACTGCTTGTCAAGGCATACTGCCAGGTATCCTCATTTACTCAGCCTTTTATAATGCTTATTGAGTCATTTACTTGTTTGATCAGCCTTAGATTCATTAAATGTCTGGGAAATTTGGTATTAAATGACAAAAGTTTTCACGTTATGGCACTAATACTGCTGATCTTTGTTAGCATGTTTTTGTGTATACTACTGTTAAAAGCCCCTTATGTCTTTGTGTAGGTGACTGAGGCAATGTGGTGCTATGAAACTCAGAGGTGGAAGGTCTCTCTATGTGACGGTGAAAAATGGACTGGTGACAGGATCTGGCTTGCGACTGGCTGCAAGCTGGATGTTAATCAAGACCCCTTACTCTCAGACATCAAGAAGCAATTCCCAATTCAGGTCAACCATACCTTAGACTAGGCTAGTAAAAGTAAAACCCTTTGTCAGTCTCTGTAACAGCTGACAAAAGACCCAAACTTTACTCATCTTTCACAGAATGGTCAGGAGTGTAGGCCACTCAAGAACATCCTGTTTAAAGCATTAGTTTAGCCGTCTATTCAGTTAGACTTCAGAAGTCTGAAGTTGGCTTTGTTACGTTTGCACTAGAGCTACGAGGGTATTCTAGCTAACAGCTGTTAAAAGACTATAGCTGCTAGCTTTGCATTGTGTTTTTTTTTTCTTTTTGCAAAAAAACCCATTTAATATGGACATGCCACTGTAATATGGACATATTCTTCTAGTTGATAAACCTTTTACAGTTAGTACCAACAGTCTTCCACTATAAGATGGCCTTAATCATGCTTTCAGTGTTGTTTATCAGTCAGTTGTTTTCAAATAGGTTCAAATGATTAAGCAAAATTTCTTTCTATTCCTCTGCATTCATCATTCCATTGTTTTTTTTTTTATGCCTACATTGTTGGTTGAAATGCACCCTCATGCCATGACAGAGCCACTTCTGTAATTCACATTCACCTGCAGATGGAAATCTATGTGCTTTGCATCAGCTTTTCTGATATACTAGCACCTTTGTGAGCAAAACAAATTTGATTTCAATTCTCCCTCTGTGTGTTGTGGTCTTTAATGTACCACAGTTTGTGATATTCTGCTTTGCTTTTCTATAAAAAAAATGTTTTATTAGATGCAACATGTCCTATAAGATGACTTATTTAAAGACTTCTCACAGTTGAAGCATTGACTTGGCAGACGAGCAAGCATTTGACTGGATTTCCTTCGGTTTTGTGGTCTTTCGGTTGCATTTTCTGACCACGTTCTTAGTCTTTCTTTGTGATAACCTGATCTTCATCTCTTGACAGGGTATTACTCGCTGAGTGTTGTTGATACAAGACTATGTTGACTGGTCTATCAGTCTGTTAGTGTCAGTGCATTAGCTTAACCATTTTCAAACCTTTCCTTGAAGCATCTCAGTACTTATACTTACCAATTAATACATTGATGAATTGGCTAAAATCTTAGCAGATGTGTTGGTGGTGGACTTTAACAACTACTTTGAATGGCTGGAGAACTTTGAGAAGAAGTGTAGAGGTTTTCTTCTAACTTGAAAAAGTTTTTTTAAGAACATTGTGGAGAATCTAGAGAAATCTTGCTACATCAGGATTTCTGTAAAACTGCTTTTTGCTATACAAATAGAATTGAACAGAATTGCTTTAACCATAACTGCCTTCTGTAACTGAAGTCTTTTGCATAGTAAAATATACTGACTATGTCCTACTGAAGGAAATGATGCCTGTTGTTTTGCAGGTACTTGAAGGATGGCCGTGTATATCAGAGGCACTCCAGTGGGCTCCTGGATGTCCTGTTTACCTGATGGGACAGTATGCAGCACTTCAGGTAATGGATTCTGCAGCTGTACTGTGTATAACGTGGCAACATTCTCCTCTTTGAAAACTTTTCTGCTGATCCTGCAGAAAATATGCATGTTTTAATGTTTCTTTTGTGTGTGTGTGTGTGTGTGTGTGCATGTGCTTTTATTATATGGCCAGGTTGGTCCCCATGCTGTGAACCTTGCAGGAGGCCAGGCAGCAGCTTTTCGCATTGCCAGGGATATCATAGATGAACACGGCAGTGAAGAACAGAACACAGACACCAGCAAAGTGGAAAAGGCACGAACTGAGGAGTACATTTCCCATATGCATGGCCTCATGTGGCTATGACGCTAATAGTGACATCTATTCTATCACTTCTTCTTCTATCACTTTGCCCCAGAACACATGCTGACATTTCACTTTGGGAGGGGAAGCACTGCAAGTGATTGTAACGGCCAGAATGAAGCGATCATGACCATGTTTTGCCACTGTGAAATATGGACGTTTCGATGCATTTGACACAGGTGCCAAGTCCTTGTCTGATAGTGGCATCCTGCCTTGACTTGCCTTCCAGACAGATGTAGTGTACTAGTTTAAGCTAAACTTTTAAGAATAGAAAAGCTGGTATGCAATTAGACTAATCAGCCAATCATATGGCAGCAGCACTGTGCAGAAAATCATGCAGACACAGGTCAAGAGCATTATGTAGTGATGGCAAAATGAAGCTTTCCACCCAAATGTATAAAAAAAAAAGAAGTTCATTACTCAAAGCCTTTCAACACAGTGTGCATTAGTGGCATCTGGTTGTCAAAAACGATGAAGTGCAGCTCTTAGTGGATGCTGCAGCGGGATTTTGGGTTCCAGCTAACAAGTCCAAGAGCACCGAATGATTGTGACATTAAAAATGCTGTGTATTACTTAATAAAGAAATCATACACATACATATAGATTTGTTTTATGGTATAGGCAAATCTAAGCCCTTTCACATTATTAATACAACCTTATTTGTTAATATGAGTTTTCCCAGCTTCAGAATGCTATGTTTTATTGTTGGTTCCATAACTACAGAGTATCACTAACTAACTCAAACCACTATTTCCTTGAAAAAGCTTCAAAAGCACGTGTCAGGGTTTGAGCTTCTTTTGACTCAAATTCCAAAGCAGTCAGTCACATGGTTGTGTGCTGAACTGAAGCTTTGTGCAGAAATGAATCAAGCACTGATACAGTGTTTTCGAAGCATTTTTATACACATCTCTGAGCTTCAGGATCAACGGTGACATCACTAGCTTTAGGTCAATTGTACATGCTTTGAATACTGCAAGAAAAGTTTGGCCTTAGAGAGTATATACCCATCTACATACCCTTCAATAACCATGCTATTTTGCAGGTTACTTTCACAGCATACATCGTCTTGGTCTTGATTTCGTCTAATCCCTGTATCTGTAACAGATTTTGGTGAATCTCAATCTGCTTTATCAGGGTTATTACTTGCAAATCCTGCTTTCTGCAACAGACTACTGCACAACCCGAATTGTGAGCTGTCCCTTTAAGGAATCCCCACCCACGTGACTCGCTCGGCAGGCTGTCCGGTGCACGCATGCGCAATAAGCATTGCAGTGGCCGCCCCTAAACAATGTAAACAACATTCGAGCAGTTGTTCGATACAGGATTAAAAGTCAATTCCACACATTGTTTTCGACTCAAAACTAAAACACGGACAGAAAAAAGGAGATATTTCCGCTATTTTAGTTAGGACCGTCATTTGAAGAGTTATATAGCGCCAACACTGGTTATTATCTTCGCTCCTTCAGCTATATAGCCTTAAAATGCCTTAATACTTTGTTTTATTGTAAGCAGATTTGTAATGTTTAATTTGTACAGTTTACGAAAGAAAACATCATTTCTTCCTGTTTTAATGTGGAGTGAAAGTTTTCCCAGACACACCTCCTCTCCGCTGTCTGATTCGCGCGACCATGAGCCGAATCTCACAGTATCAGAGTGTGGAATCGACTCAGAGTCGAATCCCGTTTTATAATGCCTGGAATCGAAGAACCGAGTCCCGCTTTATTAACAGGTCCCACCGGTGGAGCACCAAAACATTACTGCTGTTACAGCTGATTAGCATATCATAGCACAGAAGTTGGAGTTTTTTTTTTTTTTTTTTTTAAGAAAGCTGATTAAACATGATGAAGGTGAGAAAAGTGAGTCAAATGGTTTTAAGCGTGGAGCAGTCGGAGGGAGTCGGAGCAAGGGTCCGGAGGAGCATCGGGCGAAAGGAAGTAGGTTTATTTCGACTTCATCTAAGTGGCAGATGATGACATGATGACACATTCAGTGTGTAAGACTGCAGTGATGTGTGTGGACTCTTCTCAGCTGAGAAACCTGGATCCGTTTCTGATGCTGGATGAGTTCTGTGTGAGGAAGCCTGCAGGTTTTCCTGATCATCCTCACCGTGGCTTTGAGACGGTAACACTCATCTTCTGTTCAAACTACTTCTTTTACAGCATTACATCTGTTTTTTTTTGTTTTTTTTTAAAGCTTTTATTTTAATCATCTGCATTATAAGCATTATGGAAATGCCTGGGATCGTGCAGGTGCAGGTGCAGGTGTTTACCTGTGCACAGGAAGGTGGAGGTCAGTCATAAGGTCACATGATCAAAATAATAATTAAAAAAAACCAACATCATTCTATAACACACAAGTACATGACTTAAGATGTTTCACACATTCAAGAGAAATCTAGCCAAAATCTGTAAGTCTAATAAACCTTAGACAATGCACCGCAATACATTATTACAAGAATCATTCATTGATATCATTTAAAAGCCCTGGACAAATGTCAATATATTAGTTTCAAAATGAATCACTGCTTCTCGGTTCAAGAATAATTTTAGCATTGTCATTATAGTTTGCCCGAAACAGAACAGCCAAGAGGTCAAGAGTTTAATTCATGAACGTCTCCAGCCTTCTCACTGTGACTCAGCGCTGACGCAGAGTGTGTGTCCTTGTTTTGCCACCAGAGAGGGCTCTTGTACAACCGCTTTATTGAAAGAGGTGTTTTCACGCTTGGTCCGTCTCAGGGATCCGAGCACGGTCCTCTGAATTTTTGGCCCATGTGTGAACGCTTGAAACAACAAACACAGAGCCCTTTAGAGCGAACCGAACCGAGACCATCGTGGGAGGTGGTCTGAGTACAGTTCACGTTCAGCTTGTGGTATGGTTCGCTAAAAGGGGCATTGTGCACACACAAATCAACACACAAATCAACACAAAACAACACGAATCGCTCCGGGCTCACTTGATTTTCCCATCCGCAAATTCTCATACAGGCCTCTGTACAAATTGTGCTATTCGGCATGGCTGCTTCTGGTGGAACAGGCATGTTATGGACAGATGAGGAATTTGGAAGGAGGACTATATTGAGAAACAGTTACAGTTGAGGTCAAAAGTTTACATCCCCCCTTTCAGAATCTGCAAAATGTTAATTATTTTAGCAAAATAAGAGGAATCATACAAAATGCATGTTGTTGTTTATTTAGTGCTGACCTGAATACGATATTTCACATAAAAGATGTTCACATATAGTCCACAAGAGAAAATAATAGTTGGATTTCTAAAAATGTTATTTTCAAAAGTTCAAAAGTTTACATCCACTTGATTCTTAACACTGTGTTGTTACCTGAATGATCCACGGCTGTGTTTTTTTTGTTTAGTGATAGTTGTTCATGAGCCCCTTGTTTGTCCTGAACAGTTAAACTGCCTGCTGTTCTTCAGAA